>CAUYPK010001941.1:0-40211 GCA_963574355.1 Loris lydekkerianus | reverse complement strand
AAAATTAAATCAGAGATCAATGAAATTGAAAACAAAAGAATCATTCAGAAAATTAATGAAATAAGGAGTTGGTTTTTTGAAAAAATAAATAAAATAGATAAACCTTTGGCCAGACTGACTAGAAATAGAAAAGTAAAATCTCTAGTCACCTCAATCAGAAATGATAAAGGGGAAATAACAACTGATCCCACAGAGATACAAGAGATCATCTCTGAATACTACCAGAAACTCTATGCCCAGAAATTTGACAATGTGAAGGAAATGGATCAATATTTTGAATCACACCCTCTCCCTAGACTTAGCCTGGAAGAAATAGAGCTCCTGAACAGACTAATTTCAAGCACTGAGATCAAAGAAACAATAAAAAAAATCTTCTAATGAAAAAAATGCCTTGGTCCAGATGGCTTCACACAAGAATTCTATCAAAACTTCAAAGAAGAGCTTAATCCCATACTGCAGAAATTATTCCAAAAAATTGAGGAGGAAGGAATCACGTTCTATGAAGCAAACATCACCCTGATACCAAAACCAGGAAAAGACCTAACTAAAAAGGAGAATTTCAGACTAATTTCACTAATAAATATAGATGCAAAAATTCTCAACAAAATCCTAACTGATACATTATAGCTTATCATTGAAAAAGTCATACATCATGATCAAGTAGGTTTCATCCCAGGGATGCAAGGCTGGCTTAACATACGCAAGTCCATAAACTTTATCCACCGAATCAACAGAAACAAAAACAAAGCCAATATGATCCTTTCAATAGATGCAGAAAAGGCATTCAATAAAATCAAGCATCCTTTTCTAATTAGAACACTGAAGAGTATAGGCATAGGTGGCACATTTCTTAAACTGATTGAAGCTATCTATGACATACCCACAGCTAATATTTTCCTGAATGGAGTAAAACTGAAAACTTTTCCTCTTAGAACTGGAACCAGAAAGGGTTGTCCTCTGTGACCATTACTATTCAACATAGTTCTGGAAGTTCTAGCCAATACAATTAGGCAAGACAAGGAAATAAAGGAAATCCAAATGAGAGCAGAGGAGGTCAAACTCTCCCTCTTTGATGATAATAGGATCTTATACTTAGAGAACCCCAAAGACTCAACCACTCAACCAAAGACTTCTAGAAGTCATCAAAAAATACAGTAATGTCTCAGGATATAAAATCAATGTCCACAAGTCAATAGCCTTTGTATACACCAATAACAACCAAGAGAGGCTAATTAAGGACAAAACTCCCTTCACCATAGCTTCAAAGAAAATAAAATACCTAGGAATATACCTAACAAAAGAGGTGAAGGACCTCTATAAAGAAAATTATGAAACTCTAAGAAAGGAAATAGCAGAGGATATTAACAAATGGAAGAATATACCATGTTCATGGCTGGGAAGAATCAACATTGGTAAAATGTCTACACTTCCCAAAGCAATCTACTGATTCAACACCATCCCTATTAAAATACCAACATCATACTCTCAAGATTTGGAGAAAAGGATTCTGCATTTTTAATGGAACCAGAAAAAAACCTGTATAGCTAATGCAGTTCTTAGTAATAAAAATAAAGCTGGGGGCATCATCATCCCAGATTTTAGGTTGTATGACAAAGCCATAGTGGGCAAGACAGCATGGTACTTGCACAAAAATAAAGACATAGACAGTTGGAATCGAATAGAAAACCAAGAAATAAAACTAACTTCGTACAACCACCTAATCTTTGATAAACCAAATAAGAACGTGCACTGGGAGAAAGACTCCCTATTCAATAAATGTGCTGGGAGAACTGGATATCCACATGTAAAAGACTGAAACTGGACCCACACCTTTCTCCACTCACAAAAATTGATTTAAGATGGATTAAATTTAAGGCATGAAATAATAAAAATCCTCAAAGAAAGCATAGGAAAAACACTGGAAGATATTGGCCTGGGGAAAGACTTCATGAAGAAGACTGCCATGGCAATTTCAACAACAACAAAAATAAACAAATGGGACTTAATGAAACTGAAAAGCTTCTGTATGGCTAAAGAGACAACAACCAAAGCAAATAGAGAACCTATAATGGGAAAGGATATTTGCATATTTTGAATCAGACAAAAGCTTGATAACTAGGATCTATAGAGAATTCAAACTAATCCGCATGAAAAAAGCCATCAATCTCATATATCAATGGGCAAGAGGGATGAATAGAACCTTCTCTAAAGAAGACAGATGAATGGCTAACAAACATATGAAAAAATGCTCATCATCCCTAATTATTAGAGAAATGCACATCAAAACTGTCCTGAGATACCATCTAACCCCAGCAAGAATGGTCCACATCACAAAATCTCAAAACTGCAGATGCTGGAGTGGTTATAAAGAGAAGGGAACACTTTTATGCTGCTGGTGGGACTGCAAACTAATACAACCTTTTTGGAAGGAAGTATGGAGAACCCTCAAAAACTCAAGCTAGACCTACCATTTGATCCTGTAATCCCATTACTGGGCATCTACCCAGAAGGAAAATAATCCTTTTATCATCAGGACACTTGCACTAGACTGTTTATTGCAGCTCAATTTACAATCACCAAAATGTAGAAACAGCCTACATGCCCACCAACCCAGGAATGAATTAACAAGCTGTGGTATATGTGCACCATGGAATACTATTCAGCCATTAAACTTTACAGCTTTTGTATTATCCTGGATGGAAGTGGAACATATTATTCTTAGTAAAGCATCACAAGAATGGAGAAGCATGAATCCTATGTACTCAAATTTGATATGACAATCAATGACATGGTGGGGGTGGGAGAAGGGGAGAGCAGAGAGAGAGAGGAGAAAGGGGTGGGGGAAAGGAAGAGTAGAGAGAGGAGAGGAGGGAGGGGGTGGGGTCTTGGTGTGTGACAGACCTTTTGGGGGAAGACACAATTGTAAGAGGGACTTTACCTAACAAATGCAATCAGTGTAACCTGGTTGCTTGTACCCTCAATGAATGCTCAACAATAAAATATATAAACAAATTACTTTATAAATAAATTACTATATATAAAAATAAATTCCTTTATATATAAATACATTACTTTGGCTATGGTATGTGCATTTCCATACACATTTTTAAATCAGCTTGTCAGTTTTTCCAAAATACCTACTGAGATTTTGCTTGGGTTGCATTGAATCTGTAGCTCAATTTGGAAGGAATTGACCTCTTGACAATGCTGGGGTCTTCTGATAACATGAGCAGTCCCTTTTCCATTTACTTGGGTCACCTTTCATTTCTCTCAGTGATGTTCTATGATTTTTAATGAGGAGGAATTGAAGTTTTTTGGTCAATTCATCCCTTTTATAGGTTGTAATGCAATTGTAAAAGGAATTCTTAAAATTTCATCATCTAATATTTGCTGTTAATACAGAAAAATGTGACTAATTCTGTACCCTCATATTCTGCAGCTCTGCCAATGCACTTGTTAGTCCCAGTCGTTGTTTTACAGTCTATCTAACGTTTTTTACAAAGCAATTATTTTACCCTTAATAGAGACTGCTCTCCTTCTTTTCAAGTTTGCATGCTTTTGTTTCATTGTCTTCCTTTCGCAATGACTAGACCTCCAGTAAATATGGACTAGAGATGATGAGAGCAGGGTCCTGTCATGTTCCCAGTCATACGTGGGGAGCATTAAGTGCCATTAAGTGGATCTCTGTAGATTTTACACAGTGGCCCTGTATAGGTCCCTCTTAGTCCTATTTCTCTGAGAGTTAATGATAGAATATCTAATTTCATCGAATGTTATTTTCTGTATCTATTAAAATGCCTGTATGATCTACTTCCTTTACTCTGTTAATATGGTGAATTACATTGATTGATTTTTCAAGTGTTAAACCAGCCTTGCATTCCGAGATAAACCCTGCTTGCCTACATTGTATCATCCTTTTCATATGTCAGTACATTTCTTCAGCTGTCTCCACTTTGCTAAGGATTTTTGTGCTGCTATTTGTGAGGGATCTTGGTTTGTACTTTTTTTTTTTTTTTTTTTTACTTTTTTCTTGTTATGTCATTGTTTTGGTATCAGCATCAGGATAACAACTTCATAAAACAAGTTGGGAAGTTTCCCCTTCTACTTTCTGAAAGAGAGTGTAAATTTGGTATTTGATAGAACTCACCAATGAAATCATCTGTGCCCGAAACCTTCTTTGTGGGGAGGTTTGCTTTTATTAAAAAAAAAAAAAAAAAAAAAAAACTTAAAAAAACCCTAATGAGATAGTGGGATTTTCTCTTTTATATACTGTAAATTTTGGTAAGTAGTATTTTTCAAGGGATTTTTCCTTTTTATTGAAGTGGTCAAATTTGTTGGCATGAAGTTGTGTATGAAATTCTCTAATCTTTTTAATGTTGTTCAATTCATTTTCATACAGATATTTATATTTCATTTCATTTCCATGTCAGAAAGATCTGAACTAACAACCATTCTTTTGTTCCTGATATTGATGATTTAAGTTCTTTCCTATTTTTTATGGATCTTTTTATCTATGGTTTTGTCAATTGTTTAATCTTTTCAGAGAATCAGCTTTTTGCTTTGTTAATTTTCTCTGTCTTTGGTCTCCTCTGTCTTTGATTTCTTTTCATATCTTTATTATTTTCTCCCTTTTATGTTTGGCTGATTTGCTCTTCTTTTAGTTCTTGAAGAACTTCAGGTTATTGATTTTGGACCTTTATTCATTTCTGATACAAGCATTTTACAGTTGTAAATTCTCTCCACACACCACTTTAACTACATCCCACAAATTTTCATATGTTGCATTTTCATTATCATTTTTTGAAATATTTTCAAATTTCCACTATGATTTCTTCTTTGATCATGAATTGTGTAGACGTTTGCTGTTGACCCCATTTGTTATTAGTTCCTAACTAAATTCCACTGTAGTCAGAGAATGTACTCTGTATGACTTCTGTGCTTTAAACTTTATCTGATTTGCTTTATGGCGCAGGCATGGCCCACCTTGGTGAGTGGACCGTGTGTCTGTAAGAAGAATGTCTGCTTTTTCAGTTGTTTCATGTAGTGTTCGGCACATATTAAGTACATCAGTGGAACTGATAGTGCCAGTCAAATCCTGGGGGCTTTGTTGACCTTTTCCCTCCAGTTCCTCCATCAGTTGCTGGTAGAGGGTCCAAGTCTCTCCCACACTTAAGACTTGTCTTTCTTCCCTCAACTCTGTCAAGGATTTTTTTGTGTGTATTTTGAGGCTATTAGATGGGCACACATGTATGATTTTATACTGTTCCTGATCGGTTGACTCTTTTATTTTCATGGAATTTCAGTCCTCATCTGGGCAGCATTCTCCGTCTTGAGGTCTGGTTGCTCTGATGTTAATGAAGGACTGTGACTGACTGCTCAGCCTCACCATTTGCACAGCACATGGCTGTTCATTTATTTGCCTCCAAGCTCTATCTTTATAGTTAAAGCACTTCTATAGACATTAGGTGATTGATTTTTTTTTTTTTTTTTAATCATTTTGGTCTTGTTCCCTTTTTCTTTTTTTTTTTTTTAGGTCCCTGACCTATTTTCTTACCTTCTTTTGGATTATTTGTCCAGGTTTTAGAATTCCAGTATACTTTACCTCTGACTTTCAGTTATACATTTCTGCTTTACTATTTTAGTGGTTAGTCTAGGGGTCATGATATACGTCATCTATTTTTCCTGTCTGCTTAGGGTTAACACTGCACCATTTAACAACCCTATAGACCTGTTAGCACCCTTGTCCTCTGTGTTATAGCTGCTCACCATGTTATGTCATGCGCATCGTGAACATGCTTTTAGCTTTAAAGAAAGCAGGGAAAATAGTCTTTTCATACTAGCTGGCATGTTTCCCATTTCTGACACTTCCTGAAGCCCCAGATTTCCACATGCAGTATTTTCTTTCAGCCATGGCAACTCCTCCAGCACTTCTCTTAGGGGAGGTCTCCTGGGGAAGAATTTACTTAGCTTTCCTCTAACTGAAAATGCCTTTATTCTTCATCATTAAAGGATTTTACACACATGGTCGAGTGTGGAGTTATGGTTGGGAAGGGTCTTTTCTCTCTTCCCTTCCCCCCCTTCTCTTCCCTCCTCCCCCAATACTTTAAAGATCTTCTTTTCTTCATTATTTCTGATGAGAAGGCTGAGGTCATTTAAATTGGCATTCTCCTGTCTTTTTTCTCTTGCTACTTCCAACGTTTCCCTTTTGTCTCTGGTTTTTAGGCATTTTCCTAGGTGTGCCTAGATGTGGTTTTCTGTGAAGGTGCCCTATTTGCAGTTCACTGAGCTTTTACCATTCTGGAATGGTAAATTTCATAAGTTTGGAGCATGATTTCTTCAACTATTTTTTATGACCCATTTTCTGTTGCCTCCTTTTGAGACTCCATTCTTAGTTGTTTGTTAGATTTTTTTAAGAAGAGGTTTCTAAGGTGCTATTCATTCTTGGAGTTTCTTTCCTTCCTTTCTCCTTCTGATTGGGTGACATCTATAGTCCTGTGTGCAAGTTAACAGATTCTTTCCTCTGTCACCTCCAATCTGCTATTAACTCATAAAATTTTAATGCTATTTCATTTTTCAGTTCTAAAAATTTCATTTGGATGAAATTTTTGAAGTTCTAAAAATTTCATTTGGATATTATTTATATATTCTATTTCTCTGCTATGCTTCCCTTCTTTCCCTTTATTATGAGAAATGTTTTCCTTTCCCAGATTGAGCATAGTTAAAAACATCTGTCCTTGTTTAGCCCTCCCAATATCGACTCATCTCAGGGTTCATCTCGGAATATTTGTCCTTGTAAATGGTCTACATTTTCCTGACTATTCAAATGTCAAACCATTTTGAAGACTATTATTGTTATGTGGTGAAACTCTGGATTCTGTTATATTTTTCCCAAGAGGATTGATATTTTTGTTTTAATAGCCAATTTACTTGGTAGATCCAAATGGAAAGCTGTGTTGTGTTTATAGGTGTATAGTTGACAAGAGTCTTAGTCATGATTCTCCACAGAAACAGAATCAGCAGGACACATGTCTTATTTATAACGAGGATTTGCTTATGTGGTTATGGAGGCTGAGAAGGTCCTCAAACTTCCCTGTGCAAACCAAAGACTCAGGAGAGCCAGCGGTGTAGATCTCAGGCCTTAGAAAGGAGAAAATCCATGTGCCAACTCATGCCTCAAGAAGGCAGGCAGAAAGAGATGTCTTTTATTCTTATTCAAGCCTTCAACAGAATAGAGCTGCCCACCACCATGGGGAGGGCAATTGGTTTTACTGAAGTCCACCAATTCACATACTGATCTCGTCCAGAAAGACCCTTGTGGCTACGCCCAGAAATCACATTACCTGAGTATCTGGAAACCCCATGCCCCCCTCAAGTTGATGCATAAAATTAGCCATCACAGGGAACCCACATCTCAGTCCACACTTTTTTTCATCCACTCCACACGTGTGCCCAAGGCCTAGCTGGACTCCTGGGCAGCATTTCGGTGCAGAACGTAGGCTTCCCTTCTTGGTCTCCTTTGGTTGCTGGGCCCCCCTGTCCCCCCTGCTCTCCAGCAGCTCTGCTAGCCCAAGCTCCTCCCATGCTCCTCCAGCCAGAAGCAGGACCAATTTTCCCAGCAGAGTTCTGCTTCCTGGAACTGCCCTGCCACCACACAGCCCTGCTGGACAAGATGCAGAAATGAGAAACGCCCCCCAAGCTCATGGCCCCACATTTTTACTCCTCCCCTCCCTCCCCACCCCCCCGGCCTGCCTGCTTGTGTTTGCTCCCTGGAGTTTTCAGGACTTTCTGGTTTTGTGTTTCATTCAGCATTTAGTTACTTTTTGTGAGAAGATTGCTTGGTTGGGAATTTATCTGTACATATGGAGCCCTGCAAGCTATTCCTTGCTTTTGTAATTGCTTACCGTTTGGAGAGGCAGGGAAGGAGAAGCAGTTTTATTTTCAGCTGTAGCCAGCCCTGGCCCTTTTATGAAAATATATTTAACAGGTCGACCTTTGACTGACCTTGTCTCTGACATTTCATCCTAGGCCTCCACAAACAACCAGGTGGTTCTTTGACTATTCTTTCTGAAGGCTCCTTAGACAGCTCCTTAGTTCCTTAAATGTATTTCTAACTTTCCACGAAACTGTTACCAGAATTTTTTTCTTCAGTAGGTCCTTTGTCTCAAAGATTTGAAGAATGAACCCACAGACCCCTGATCAGTGGTAAGATAGGGTTTATTAGACAGAAAGGAATACAGAAGGAGTAAAAAGCACCAGACCTTCCGGCAAAGAAGACCCAAGTTGGAAGTCTCTGCATGGGGTATAGAGAGTCTAACAAATGAACAGGTACAATCCCTTCCAAGGGCAAAATGTTAGGACATTTCCTTCATGAAATTGCCCAGGCCTAGGAAATGGGGGAGTCCCTGTCCAGCCCTGAATGGGAGAACCCTGTATCAAAACCACAGGCCACAGTGGCCCCAAACTTTATGCCAGCACAGGGCAAGGGTCTCATTCCCCAAGGGCTCTGACACACCTTCGCTCAGCTGCAGCCACTCTTATTGTCAGCTTCCTTGTGGCCCTTTAGGTGTCCCCAGACAAGTCCCCCTTTGCTTTGACCAAAAGTCCCTTGGGGCTTCTCCAGTTTCCTCTTACCAGGCGGCCTCAAAGCCAATGTCACGTGTTAGGGTTTGGCCGTGGCAACAACCCCCGTGGGGGATCTACAGTCTCTTCCATACCTGGATCACATAACACGTCACCCCAAACTGAGCACTTCCAGGGCACTTCTGTTTTTCCTCTCAAGTCTGTGGTCCTAGCAGAATTCAAGAGGGTCAGTTTGTTTCTGTTTCATAAAGTGTCAGCCGGGGTGGCTGGAAGGCTAAGAGCAGGTGGCTGGACACAACTGGGGCTCAGCCCTCACACTTGGGCTGCTGGCCGTGGGCTGGTGCCACCGTGGCAGCTGCTGGCCATAGCACCTTGGCCTGGTCTCTGCAGGTGGCTATCTGGCTTCCTCCCAGCATAGCTGCGTGTGCCTCAGGAAGTCATCCAAGAGAACAGGAAACTGCATGACATTCTGGGGAGTGGCCTTGGAAGTCACATGCGTCACATCACCTCTTCTGTATCCTACTGGTAGAGGCAGCACAGAGCCTGCCCAGGATCCGGGAGAGTGGACACAGGCCCAGCCACCGAGTGGGAGAGGGCCACTGTGATATTGTGGGAAGAACACACATGGGAGGGAGGTGGGACGTATGGGAGTGGCAACATTTGGAAAAGTCCGTCTGCTGTGGTTCCTGCTGGAGTGGAAGTTAATCATCACTGATAAATAAGCAACCGCTCCCTCCTCTGCTCAGTGGGCTGAACAAACAGCTCCTCTTTAAGCGCCTGTTCCGTGTGCCGAATTATGCTGGTACTGTTCAAAATTCCTTTTCTTCAACTCCTAACGATAACCATTGTTGTGATATAAAGTAACATTTACACAGTGGTTATTGTGTGCCGAGCCCTTCTTAAAGGGTTTATAGATAGGAACTCATTTAGTCTCAGGTTGGCCTGTTGTCCCTGAAACTGAGGGAAAACCTGCATCCCAAGACCTGAAGTCTGCAGATGGCGAAGTGAAGGAAAGGCACTAGACACGCCTGGAGACTGGCTTTCTCCCCGCACTGTCATGGGCATCTGTCTCTCCGGGGGTCTGACCACCTCCTCCATCCAGGACACAGCGTGACAGACCCAGCACTGCAGCAGGGACAAGGGAAAGGCTGTCTGGAGTCCTGTCTGGAGTTTGCAGTGCAGGGTGAGAGGGCACAGAGCAGACCCAGGGCAGCGTGATGGCAGAGCAGGGGCACACACAGGACCATTTCGCTTAAAATATTGGAGGATTCTTTGCAGCTCTGCAATGCTGCTTTAAATCAGAATGGGGGGGTGGGGGAGAAGACCCCACCATGTTGATGTCCACCGTATGTTGGAGCATCTACCAGCTGTGGCATCAGAACTATCTGTGACTTGGTTAGTCTTTGGCCCCTGTGCCTAGACAGTGCCTGGGATCTGGACCTGGGCTGCCAGACGCTTGCTGAATAAGCAGACAGATCCGGAGATGACAGCCATGGTGGCGCCAGCTCCCTCCAAGGCTGCAGGTGGCGGCTCGCTCAAGGCCTCATCCCTTGTGACGGCCATCCCCACCACCAAAATCTGAATGGCAGCCCCTGCCGCCGTCTCCTGAATCCTCAGAGTGGGCTCCTACCGTTCTGCACTCAGGATTCACCCTGGACCATGCTGGTTTGTCTATCTCACTCTTTACGCTAAAGGTCTGCTTCCCCTGTGTCCGCAGATGGGCTCAGCCTAACTCCCGTCCTCCTAACTTGGAATGAGAAGAGGGGTCTCCTCTCTAAGGGTTCGGGGTTGCTTGACTTCCACTCTTCAGCAAATCTTGCCTGAAGAATGATGGAGCAGCCCAGCAGTGGGTTATGCCTGTGTCACCAACAGCCTGTGGCTGCTGTGCCCAGGGGCTCCTGGGTTTCGGTAACAGAATTTTCTCTCCCTACCAGCAGTGCTGGGCTGTGTGGGGGCTGCTGTCTGGCCAGGCAGTGGTCACAGCCATCCAAGGTGGCCTGATGAGCATTTTTCCCCAGCCAATCTGTCTCTGGATAGATGTGGAGGTAAGGTTTTTGGATAAGACTCTTTTTATTCCTGGGAATAAACGGGAACAGAGTTAGCACAAAATCTCCCCATGAATTTTCCTTGTCCTTAGCTGGGCCAAGCTGAGGTGGGCACAGCCAAAGCCCCCTGGGCAGTCTGCCTTGCCAAACAGTTTTCAGATAAGTGCCTGCAGGGTCTGTTTTCCCAGCCCAGAATCCACACGCAGGGTGGCCACCGTCAGTTTATGTAAGACATCGTGCTTGGTCGCAGGGAGGGTATTGATCGAACAGCTCAATTCTCCTAGCAGGTGCAGGGCGATCTGTCCCCCTCTGCTGCAACTGGAGCATTTATTCTTTTAGCAGACAGTGTTCTCTATGGGGGCCCTCGTGGGGGGCCCCGGCTGGGGTGGGGGTGAAGCCTGCCACAGGCATCTCGGTTTCATGGTCAGTGGGGTTTCTTACCTCATCCTCCGCCAACGTGCTTTGCTTTCCAGGCAGTCCCAGCTCTCCCATGGCAGAAGAAAACAGCTCCTTGAATTATCCATCAGGCAAATTTGGTAGCATGAGAGGGGAGGAAATGAAAACGCTTTATACTTAGTCAAGTTTCCATTGAAATTGATTTTTCAGAGCTCAGCGTGGAGTCTGTGGCTGTGGGGCCACAGGATGGCACATTGTGCAGAGGGAATTTGGGGCTGCAGAGTCTGCTGGGTGGCGGGTGGTGCCTCTGCTCTGGGCCCGTCCCCTTGCAGGGGCAAATACTCACTGGGCTCCTGCACTCGGCTGCCCATATCTGTGAATGTTTCCCAGCATTACTCCACCAGCCTGACCCCACACACGCCCAGGTGCTGCAGACAGGCAGGGTCACTGGGCTGTCTGTCACTCTCTAAACTCCAGGCAACCTCCACCTGCCTTTACACTCTGCTGAGCACATGGCCTCTTTCCTCCCAGGCCCGGGCCTTGGCCTGGACGGCCACACTTCTGATGTGATAGCCTCTTTGATCACTATGAACAGGAAATGCCCCAGGAAGGAGAGCCCGGGCAGCAGCTGGGTCTCCCCCAAGTGACGCGGGGACAGGGCCATGGGGTTCTGCCCCGGGGATGTCACAGGGTGCATACGGTGGTGGTGGCTGCCAGGTTCCTTCTGGGGCAGGCGTCTACCAGGCTGATTTGTGTAGAGCCAACAGCCTGCGAGTAAGGGAGCATTTGGGCCCAGCTTGGGGCACTGCCCAGCCAGAGCCAGGCACCTATGGCCACACCCAGCCCTCCCGGGTGCTCCCTCCAAGGGGTCTCCCCACACCTGGTGGATTTTTTTTCTTCCTCCTCTACCTGTGGACTTGGCAGTTATGATGTTGTCAGCACATGAGCAAACCGGCTCACCTTCCAGCCAGGTATGGCTCTGCCTGTTTCTCTAGTAAAATGCAAGGTCACAGCAGGCGTGCCAGTCTTCTTTCCTTTATTTTTGCCCAGGTGATGCACTCGTGTGGCATGAAGTTCTCACAGTAAATGGGAGGGTATGTGGGATGAGCCGGCCCCACCTCACGCTCTCCTCCTGACTCCGTCCCCACAAGGAGACAGCTGCTACAGTTCAAAGCTGGGGACTGTAGATAGATGTACTCACATCTCTTTTCCTGTGAGTGTACACACACAAGCACACACGTACACGCATGCACTCATCCATACGTGTTCATATGTACAGGCATAGCACACTGTGTGCACACATTTACACATACATGCACTCACGTATCACACACTCCTCCTGCAGACGCCCGCCTGGGACACATTACATGCTCTGCCTCTTCCTTTCCTTTTTCACCTGCACTCTGGGCTCTGACAGACCCGCGGCCCTCCCTGCCCGGCTGCACACTGAGCCACGTGAAAGTTGTGCTGTGATGTATCTGGCCGATTTACCGCTGATGAACACCTGAGCTGGTTTTAATATTTTGCAGCTAAATGCTGCAGCACATAGCTTCCTGTCTCTGCACACGGGCACGTGCAGGGCTGGAAGCTAACAGCTGAAAGCTTCGGCCTCTGAACTTCTCAGAGCTCTCCTGTGACTGTCCCCTGAGGCAAGACCAGCACGTCAGTCAGCACAGTACCCTACAAGTTTATGTTTCCAACATAATTATCAAGGGCTTTCTTCTGGCATTTAAAAGCCATTTGTCTGTCTTTTCCTGTCAAACATTGTGCGTTTACTTGGCCTATTTTTTCCCACTGGGTTCTTGGTCTTTTTCTAATGGACCTTTTCTAATGGATTTATAGGAAGATTTAAATGCCAAGGACACTAACCTTATGTCGTATATGTTGAAATATGTTATTCTTAGTTTACTATTGAACTTTTGCCTTTCTCCACCATGTCAAAGTATTTAATTTGTATGACAGAGTATTTTCCATCTTTTATTGATTCTTGATTTTAGGTCCTCTCTACTTTAAGATTATCACCAAAGAAAGTTCGTATTTTCTTGTAGTAAGTTTATGTTCCCATTTTGTTATAATTAAATCTTTATTCTCATGGAATTTATTTTGGTATCAGGAGCAAGGTAGGGACACATTTCCCCCCTTTGGCAAGCGGGTTTGTGCAGTCCTACTGAGTGAGTCCAGTATGTCTCTCAGACTTAAAACCCCACTTTATTATATTATTTATTACATGCTAACTTCTGGATGGCCCGAGGAAGCTTCCGAATGCCTTTCTCATGTGGTGTTCCAGCTGTTCTTTATTACCAGGACCGTGTGCTCTAATCTCTGTAGCTCTAGAATATTCTTCATGGCAGGTGGGGCCACATGATCTGAGTGGGGACAGGACATGGAGGCAGAAGGTGGAAACTTCCTCCCCCACCCGGCAGTCCAGGATTAGTCATCAGGGATATAAGGAAGGTGTCAGTGGCCATCTCAGAAGTGCAATCCGGCCCTGAATAGCACCCCGGGGCTGCCTGGCTGTTAGGTGGGGTAAGGATGGAGTGGGGCAGGTGGCACTATGACATGCTTTGCCTCCAATAAAAGGAACAAACTGACCACAAGGGGCTTCCCAGAAGGAACAGGTGACATGTCAAGGGGCTTCCAAGGACTGAGCAACCAGAAAGAGGCAGAGAAACCTCAAAGTAGAGATGCAATCAAGGCCACAAAAGAGGGTCTTTGGAACATGCATACATGTAAGGTGACTGTGTCTGCAAGAGACCTGCTCTCACTGACATAGTAAAATCATATCCGCCAGCTCCTTGACAGTTACAAATGCCATGGCAACCCCCAGAAACTGCTTTACAAGAACAGGAAAGGGGAGGATTCCTAGTTCTGGAACTCTCCACCCCTTTCTCAGAAAATTCATGAATATTCCACCCCCAGACCAGCATATTATTAGGGATTAGCATAAAAGAACAGACCCTAACCCGGGGCTGCTGTTCCTCATTGGAGCAGTAACTCCCTACCAATTTTGAACAGTACTGTCCTTTCTTTACTCTGCCTTTAAAGTGAGGGTCCTCTCTGTTCCCGGGGATAGACCCATTCCTTCTCTAGGACCTTCCATGGTTTAGTAAGCTTTGGCACTTCACCTGCTCACTCTGCTCCTTTGCTCCCTTAGCTCAGTACCAGTGACCCAGAACCAGGGAACAGGGACCTGACCGAGTCCCCCCCCTGACACTGCTGTGGCACTCCCAGTCTGAGCTGGCACTCAGACCTGGACACGGGACTGCATGCACTCTCCATGTCGTGTGCTGGGCACAAAGGGCGCTTCACTGTCCAGGGGTCTGCTGCAGCCTTGGGCTTCTCTCTGCCAGTCTTGACACAATCTTTCCGTCCTCAGACCCTGCCTGCCCCACATTAGGGGCCTCTGTGGCCTCTGTAACCGCTGTGCTCAGAGAAATCACCTATAGTGAGATTCCAGACTTTGAGGCAGGGATGAGGATGCCTCTGGGCACAGTAGGAGGTTGGCTCTAGCCTCTGCTCCCTTTTGGGTCCTCTTTCTCTTCCCTGTTAGGCCTTGGGGGAGAGGAGGAAGGGGCTCTGTGGGGTCAGAGGTCCTAGTCAGGAAAGAATGACCAGTTACTGTGCCAAGGGCTTTCCGCCTTGTCAGTCCTGGACACCTGCCCCTTCCCTGGTCACCTAGAGCATCTCTGTCCACCCTGGGCAGCCTGAACACTCCACACCTGCCAGGTGGTGACAGGTGGGCGCCTCTCCAGGTAAGCTGCTGGCTCTCAGGGAGCATAGTCTCACCTGCTGCTCTGTTCCCTGCCCCTGGCTGGGATCCCCGGGCCCAAGGTGCTAAGTGAAGACCCCTGGAGCTGGCTTTAGGTTGAGGTGCAAGTTCCACACCCACAACCACGTCAGGGCAGGGTCCTGGAGCCCGGGAATTCCTTCCCTTAGAGACAGTCCCAGCATGAGTTAGTGGGCTCCGGCTACTGGGTGTCTCCACCACGGCACCCTGGTTCTCGAGTGGGCATTCCTTCCACATGTCAGGGGTTGAAAAAGAGCCTCACTAAAAATGTGCAGGAATGGAGGTTTGCAGGACTCACTGAGGGCACCAGCTTTTCACACTCCAGCGTGTTCTATTGAAATTATGTGCTATTTCCAGGGGTGCTGGAGGTGAGGGCCCAGCCCAGCTAGGCTTGGTGACAGTCAGGGCCACCAGAACCTCACAAATGACCTTGTTGGCACATCAAATGTCATTCTGCTGTAATGATGGCCCTTGATGGCAGCTGACAGATGCTGAATGGTGCCTGTACTGGCTACCCACAGCATAGCTGAAAAAGGCAGCAGCCAGCAGAGCGCCAGTCCCATGCCAGCCCCCAGCCACTAGCTTGTCTCTGATTCCTGTCCCCTGCCCAGCAGCCTCTGCTGCCTGCTGGCCCCAGCACAGGAGCACATGCAGGGCCCCTCTCACAGAGAACCCACAGAGAGACCAAAGCCCAACTGAGTCTGCCCCTCCAGTCCTGCTCTGTTTCTTTGCCTTTTTACGCCTAAACAACCCCAAAGATCTATCTCTTCCCCACCTGTACCCAATGCTGCAGCCAGGGCCTCTAATGACCCAGTCCTGTGGCCACTTCTCTGGCTCTGTTTGGTGGCATTTGGAACTGCTGATGGCAGCTTCTCCTGTCTGCAGCACATGTCTCTTGGCTCTGCCGCCCCTTCTCACTCTCTGCACTTCTCCTGTCCCCAGCCTGGGGGCCCAGGCGCTGCCCTTGTTTCCTACGCTCCCCCCCTTCCCCGTCTCTGCAGCCCCGTACTTTCCTGCCTCAAAGCTTGGACTCCTGCCCCTGGGGGCCTCTCACAGGCTTGTCTCTGTGCTGGGTGGACTCGGCCATCGTCTCCACCTGCACATGCCTGTAGATGCCGGCTCACTCCCTCCGGTGCTCGGGCACAATCCCCACAGCTGCCCTTTATATTTCTTTTCCTGCGTCCGGTCCGTAGGCACATCCTGTCACCTCTCCCTTCATGCTGAGTCCATCTGCTCTGCCCCACCACTGCCCATTCCACCAGGCAGGTCTCACAGGCCAGGGACCCAGGCAGCCGTGTGGGCTTGATGCTCTGCTGGGGGCCTGGGGGCCTGACGTTCTTTGTACTTTTCTAATGAGCGCCCCCCTGCTCTCCTTTTCACTGGAGACCTTTTCACACCGTGACCTGGGGGAGCTGCCCTGTCCTGTGGGGATTGTTGATGCCCTGGCCTAACCTGTTACTGTCCCGACTCAGAGTAAAATGCCCTTTGAAAGCCTGTGCCATATCCATCCCCTCCTCTGGTTTCCATGGCACTCAGGTGGAAATACAAACTCCCCACTTGGTCCCGTGTCCTCTGTGGCCTTCCCCACCCTCCCAGGCTAGGCAAGACAGCCACCGCTAGAAGCTGAAAAAGGCAAGGAGGCGGATCCTCACGCAGAGCCTCCGGAAGGGGCCCCCGACACGCAGACTTGAGCCCAGTGAGCCTGGCCTCTGCCTTCCAACCTCTAGAACTGCAGGAGAAAAGTAAGTTTTGTTCTGGGCTGCCAGGTTAGAGTTTGTTACTGCAGTAATAGGACACTTCACCTCTGGCATGTGATATATTTCATTGGTTTGTTTCTTGTTTATTTCTTCCAATAGAATATAGGTTTAAAGAAGATAGGAATTTTGATCAGTTTTGCTCAGGATTCTATACCTAGTGACTAGAACAGTCCTGGCTCACAGTAAAAAGTAGAATGCAAATGGCCCTGGAACTGCACTCATAGAGGTGAAAATTAAAATTATAAGGTGATATCTCATCTCTCTTATCAGACTGACAGCAATTTGGGTGTCTGGCCACCTGTTTCATGGTTGCGGCTACAGAGAAGGAGGTGTCCTCACACTCTGTCAGTAGGAACGTGCTGTGGCTTGAATTGAGTCCCTCTCAAGATACTTTGGAATCCTAAATCCTAGTACCTGTGAAAGATCCTGGAAATAGGATCTTGGCAGATGTAATGAAGTTAAGATGAGGTTAGTGGGTGGGCTCCAATCCTATATGACAGGTGGCCTTGTAGGAAGAGAGATACATGGGGACAACACGACCGTGTGAGGATGGAGGAGAGGTCAGGGTGAGGCATCTGTAACTCAGGTCATCACAGGAATTGCCCACAGACACCAGAAGTTGAAAGCGGCAAGGGAAAGAAAGGTGCCTCTGTCCCCTGCAGGTTTCAGAGGGAACACAGCCCCGTGTACAGCTCGGTCTTGGACTTCTGCCTCCAGAATCATTGGACACACATTTCTGTTGTCTTAAACCACCCTCTAGGAAACAGAATTTAAAATAATATAATTCCCATGGAAGGAAATTTGGCAATTTCCCGAAAAGATCAAATGGTGTGAGCGCAGGACTACCCCTGAAGCGCTGTTTAGAATAGCAAGACTGAAAACCACTTCAGTGTCTACCAGTCAGAGACAGGTAAATAAAACACAAAACGTCCTCCGCGGTTTTGTGCAGCTGCAGAAACAAACACAGACAAGCTCTATACCTGTGACCCACTGTGCCCATGCAGTGGGTCACTGGGACACATGGAGAGTGGGAAAGGAGAGCCGGCTAGCTGTGCAGAGCAGGCTGCCTTCCGTCTACGGAAGGACACGATGCATAGTGACCATCACGTGCAAATGTGCTTGTGCACACGCAGGTAACCACTTGTTTTTAAAAATGCTGACAAGTACACCGTGAAGTCTGGTGAAATAGTTATCTATGGTGAGAGGAACAGTTGTGGAGGGGAGTGAGGGATGCTGGCTGTCGCCGCCTTCTTGTAAATTATTTCGGGTGACCTTAATGCACTGCCCGACCTAGTGAGGCCTAGTTTACATATCCTGCTTCTCGAGGGAGGCAAAGCCATCTTAACCCTTCTGAAAATAACGTGTGTGTGTGTGTGTGTGTGTGTGTTTGTGTGTGTGTGGTGCTTGCACACACAGGGAGGCAAAGCAACCATGTATAGAGATGACGACTGTAAGAGGAAAGAGATCAACGTGAAATGAAGTAAGTTACGTCAAGACCTGACAATCCCACGTGTGCACTGGAAACATTCCCAGGACCTGTAATGCATTTTCTCACACAGCGAGTATGTGCGTGTGAGGTCGTCTGTTGGGAAGACGTGGGAAGGGTGAGCAACTCGCTAGCAGTGAACGTCCTTTGTGTGCAAATGATGGTTCTTTGGAGAGATAGCTCGGTCTGGTTTGGGGACAAGAATTGTCTCAGCTGAACCTGGAGAACATAATTGTGCCCCAAACAGAGGGCAAATCAGATCAAAGACAAGGAGCCCGTGTGGGAGGCCCTCCGGCGTGCGGCCCTCTGCCTGCCACTCTCCTTCCACGCTGCTTCAATTGTCTCTGCCCTTCCCCCCCCAGGGGAAATAGGACATTTAAAAAAACTATAAAAAAAAAATCCATTCTCTGTGTGAGGCACGTTAATCCACCATCCTTTCTGAGAGCAACGTGTTCCATGCCGCGTCCTGCCTGGGCCCATCCAGAGACAGGAACAGTGTCCGTGGCTGAAGGGGAGTCCCCTGGGAGATGGCGGCCCCAGCAGGTGGAGAAGATGAAATTTTCACCTATGCCGTGAAGGCTCTGGCAGCCAGCGCAACCCCTACTCTGAGAGACGACAGGGCGAGGGGAGGACTTCCCAGAAAAGGTGGAAATGAGGCCATGGGCTGAGGAGGGTGATAGCCATGCCACCCCAGCTGGGGGCTTCCCTCCCTTCATTGCATCAGGGGATGAAGAATCATGAATCAATGACTTTGACTCGGTGGGATACAGACTGGGAAAAGAGCCCACGGTTTTCTGTGGCTTCACAAGGCAGGCAGATGTTTTGAAGGAATTTGTTATAAATAATTGACGTTGGCTTCTTCAATTTCATGTAATGAAAATATTTCTTGGTTTCTCTCCCTTTTGTAACCATGTTTGTTGGTATTTGCTATAGAATTTTAAATGTATGCACACTCATATTTTCCCTTTTTGATAATTTCATTATCCTTACAAATGAAATTCTGTATCACAAATGAAAGGAAACTAGGTTCTCGGCCTTCAAGGGAGCCACACCGACTCCCACTGCACGCTCGAGCGCTGGCTTCCCACACACTCCCTACACGTCACCGAGTGGGTGCCACGTGAAACTCTAGGCGATGCTTGAATAAGCAGGTAACCTGAAAAATGTCATCCTGAAATCCTGGAGTCCTGCATACCTGGGCAAATCCTCACCCTTATCTTGGTTGGAATTTTATGGAAATAGAATCACAGGGGTTCTGGATTGGGAGTGTGAGCTCACCATTCTGCATGAAAGCTCAGCTTGGGGTCCAGATCCCACCCTCAGAATTGGATGCCTAAGGAAAGGAGGTCAAGTCAGAAGCAGCACTGCTGAGCCCCGGCAAGCAGGGACTCCCCCAGGGCAGGGACAACTTGCAGGAGCTCTGTCCTGCGAGGTGTGGCTTCAGCCCCTGTGCCGGGTGCCTGGACTCCTTAGCTGCGGAGGCTGACAGAAGGCCCTCCCCCAGCCAGACTGCCTTCACTTCACCCGGAAGACGCAAACCTGGAAAAACTTGGCTCTGAGGGCTTTGGAGGCCTCCTGGGAGAGCTGGAGCCAGGGGATGGTGAGAGTCTGCCCTGGGGATGGGGAATGTCTGTGCCAGTGATGTTCTACCTTTTATCTCACGGCGCACTTGAACCTACAGTTAAACTTCCAGTTAAACTTTTGATCAACTTGTTATGTTGATCAAAAAAAAAAAAAGAGTGAAATAAAGGCTATGCTTACTATGCTTTCAACTTCTTTCAAAAATAATTTAATTAACCATTTCTACAAATTTTTGTGGCACACCTAAGATCCTCTCAGGACACGCTGGTTGGAAGTCACTGGTCTGTGTATTTGTAGCAGTACCTGAGAGAAGGCTCGGCCTGCGCTCCCTGGATGTCCCTGTTGGCCCCCTGCAGGCACAGCTCCTGCCCACCTGGAGAGAAGGAACCATGGCGGTTTTTTTTTCACTCATCCCAGAATCCTGGCCCCTCTCAGAGGATCCATTCAGCATGGCCTGGGGATGCTGGGGCTCCCACCAAACCGACGAGACCTGTGCTGAGCAGGCAGAGGCCACATGTCCAGGTCCAGCTGTGGCCAATGGCTTCCTGGTGCCCCAGGGGCTGCAGAGCGCCAGGCACAGGCATGTCCAGCAAAGTCCTCCTGGAACTGGGAGCCCTGCGTCTCAGCAGGGGCATCTGCCTTGCACTTCACTTTTGGCTGCCACTTTGGGGATCATAGAAGGGGGTCTGTTCTGGGACAGTGGCCTTCTCAGTGGCCCTGGTGGCTCTCATCTGTGCACATTCATGAATTGTCTACCTTGGAGCACATGCATCCCTCTGCCTGGAGGTCACAGGATAGGGTGAGAATATGAGACACTTTCTTAGGACACTTTCTGTCCTAAGAAAGCCCCAAACGCTACAGCCTGACTGGGTGACTGGGTGCCCTTTAGGAGACCTATAATCTCTGTCTACAGCTAACTGTGGGGTGCTGCACCCCACATCTCATCCCATAATAGCAAATATTTATAAGGTTGAGAAAACTATGCATTTCTATTCCTGATAATGGAGACCTAGGATAAGAATTGCAAAAAATACAGTCATTCATTTAAGATCTGACTTTACTCTGGTCACAGGGCTTGTCTGGGGTCAAGACAGGCCCAGTGCCCATGGCCATTCCTGTGGGACCACCGAGCTATTCTGGGGAAAGCCTGGTTGCACCCTCCTAGCCTTGACCCTCGAGAGTAGGGTCAAGTCTGCGTCTGCGGCAAAGGTCACATGAGCAGGAGGAGCCAGGAACATTGGAGATATGCAGGGTCCCCAGAGACAGGGGAACTGTGGTCTGTGGGTCCCCATCACAGACCAACTTCTAGGAACTGGAAGTTGATTTTTAAGGGACAAATGTAAATTTTTTTTAAGCAAAATCTTTTACAAAGGACTCAGCTTGGAGATGCACCCGCTGTCAGTGGTGAGACAATGTGAGCACTAAAGTAACGACTGTAATAGATTGAAACATCAAATATGCTGAAAATTCATTAGCTCATTAACTAACCTAAAGAAAGTGTGGCCTGGGCCTGGGCTAAATTGTGGTTTTAGATATGAGCGTCCCCGAAGCCCCCAGCACGGATGTGAGGCAGGACAAGCCCACTCTTCAGATCTGCGGGCACTGGTGGTCCCACACCCAGCCCCTTGCTGTTGGGCATTGCTGGGCGGTGCCAGGCAGGACACTCTGTGCCTGGGTGTGGGCACACTCACCGTAGGCGCTAAGGGCAGGTCCCTGTGGACCTCTCCTGCCTGGGTGTGGGCACACTCACCGCAGGCGCTAAGGGCAGGTCCCTGTGGACCTCTCCACCAAATGCACAGGCTGGATCTGCATTCCCTCTCAGCACCTCATCTGCAGGAAAAGGGACATGACCGACCAGGAAAGTCTGGAGAGAATCCCCATAGGACAGAGAAGGGACTTTGGGGAGAGCACCCGGGGATCCTTCCAGGGCCCAGCACACCTGGGCCATCCCGAATCTCAGGCACCTGCTCCCAGGAGAGCCATGAGGCACCCGCCGCAGGGTAGAGTATTTGAGAGTGCTGCGCCGCAGTCACCAGGCCCCTGGCTGTCATATTTCATACTCATTTGCAGTGTCATGTGGCTGCAGCTGCTGTGCACACCACGGACAATCCCCCAGAATACTGGGGGTAGCAGCATCTGGGCCAGCACTGGGGGTTTCTTCCTCAAGCCCCATACCTGGCTCCTGGGCCAGAAAGGGCTATGGGTACCTGACACAGCCTGGGAGCAGTATGGGGTGGGGAGCTCCTCCCTATAAGGGTGTCACTGCTCTGCTCAGTGAGCTGGCAACTGGGACAGCCCCTCTGGGCCACCCCGCTGGGCCAGTATCCCCAAACTCAGACAGAATAACTTTTGCCTTGCTGAGCAGTAGAGAAAGCACCCCAAGTTCTAGCCTCCCTGCTTTTTTCTCACTGCTTAAGTCACGTTCCCCCATCCCAATCTCCTCACCAGTGCTAATTGGTAAGAGCACCAGTCCACACAGCTGTCCTGAGCTGCTTTCCACTGTCCAGCCCACAGCCCCCCATATCAGGCCTTGGGCTCAGCTTGGGAGTAGATGTGACCTGCCCCCCACAAGAGCAGTGTCAGGAGGAGGGCCAGGGCTGTGCATACCATCACATGCATGGGTGCCACTGGGTGGCAGCCAGCAGGCAGGGGCGTTGGTGGGGAGAGGGCGTCTGGTGGGGGAGGGGGGGCGTGGAGACCAGGACACAGTCAGGGCACAGCATGGGGCAGGAAAGGCAGCAGGGATGGTCAGAGTCTCCTGACTCCTGGGCCATTTCCACTCCTGTGGAACTTCCACAGGGTCCTTCTGGAGACAGTGTTTGTGCCCAGGGTGAGTTGGTTGTGGAGTTTTAGGCACTGTCACAGGGCTGGAGAGCAAAGATGCTTTTTGCTTGGAAAAGACCTTGCAGTGCCTTTCAAAGCACAGCCTGTTCCACCTGTGAATTCCTTTTGCCACGGGCAAAGCAGCTCACAGCTGCCCTTGTCCCCAGGGAAGAGCCATAGGGAACGGCTCATTCCGCTGCCCTGCCCCCATGCTTGACAGGGAGGATGAGGCAGTCTGGCAGGGAAGCCTGTGCAGAAACAGTCCCACTTACTCAATTCCTGTCAAAGCAAGACCTTCGGGGGCTGGGGATGCCCACCACCATTCCTTCCAATTCTCCTGGAGGGCTTTACAAGTGCTCCCGTGTGCAAGGACACACCAAGGACAGCTTGGACTGGCAGGAGACAGGGGAAGAGGCTATTGCCGGGGGAGCTACCATGAAGTTCCATCTCTGAGCAGTTCCCTGTGGCTCTCACCAAACCCTCCTGGAGAACCTCGGGAAGAGACCAACACCAGAGCCAGGTGCTACCTGATCCCTGCCAGCATCTCAAGATGCTGGCAGCTGCCTCCCTGAGATGAACAACACACTGGCTCACTGTGTGACCACATTGCTTGACTAGTGGGACACTTGTTGACCACTGAACCTGAGTACACCAAGACCCCTGCTCTGGTCCTTTGAGGATTCAGGGGTGGCAGCAACACACCTGGCCTGGGCCTGTCCAGGTAGCCCAAGGTCAGAAACAGGCTTGTTCTCTCTGAGGAGACCTGCCTCTGCTCAGCCCACACATAAAGGCTGTGTTTTGCTACACCTTCCCGAGGGCATAAATTACTTGAAATTGCTCTGCATGAGAGAGGGGTCTCCTCTTCTTCATTTGTTGATGGAGCCTGTCATTTAACCGTGCACACTTATGGCTTTTCACTCTATACTCAGGATTATAATCCCACCGTTCACTCTACACTAAGGATTATGATCTCACCATTCACTTTATACACAGGATTATAATCCCACCATTACTCCATACTTAGGATTATGATCTCACTGTTCACTCTATACTCAGGATTATGATCTCACCATTCGCTCTATACTCAGGGTTGTGATCACACCGTTCTCTCCATACTCAGGATTATGATCCCACCATTGATTCTGTACTCAGGATTATGATCCCACCATTCACTCTATACTCAGGATTATGATCTCACCGTTCACTTTATACACAGGATTATAATCCCACCATTACTCCATATTTAGGATTATGATCTCACTGTTCACTCTATACTAAGGATTATGATCTCACCGTTCACACCATACTCAGGATTATGATCCCACCATTACTGCATACTTAGGATTATGATCTCACTGTTCACTCTATACTCAGGATTATGATCCCACCGTTCACTTTATACACAGAATTATGATCCCACCGTTGACTTTGTACTCAGGATTATGATCCCACTGTTCACTCTATACTAAGGATTATGATCCCACCGTTCACTCTATACTCAGAATTATACTCCCACTGTTCACTCTATACTAAGGATTATGATCTCACCATTCACTTTATACACAGGATTATGATCCCACCATAACTCCATACTCAGGATTATGATCCCACCATTGACTTTGTACTCAGGATTATAATCCCACTCTATACTCAGGACTATGCTCTCACTGCTCACTCTTTAATCAGGATTATGATCCCACCGTTCGCTCTATACTAAGGATTATGATCCCACCATTAACTCAATACTCAGGATTATGATCCCAACGTTGACTCTATACTCAGGATTATGATCCCACCATTGACTCTATACTCCACATCATAATCCCAACAGTTCACTCTACACTCAGGATTATGATCCCCCCATTCACTGCATACTCAGGATTTTGATCCCACCGTTCACTCCATACTCAGGATTATACTCCCACTGTTCACTCTATACTAAAAATTATAATTCCACCATTCACCCCACACTCAGTATCATGATCCCTCTGTTCACTCTATACTCAGGATTATGCTCTTATAGTTCACTCTATACTCAGGATTATGATCCCACCACTCACTTTATACTCTGGATTACGATCCCACTGTTCACTCTATACTAAGAATTATACTTCTACCATTCACCCCATACTCAGTATCATGATCCCTCTATTCACTCTATACTCAGGATTATGATCCCACCACTCACTCTATATTCAGGATTATGATCCCATCATTCACTCCATACTCAGAATTATGATCCCACCATTGAGTCTATACACAGGATTCTGATCCCACTGTTCACTCTATACTCAGGATTATGGTCCCATCGTTGACTCCATACTCAGGATTATGATCCCACCATTCACTCTGTACTCAGGATTATGATCCCACCATTGACTCTATACTCGGGATTATGATCCCACTGTTCACTCTGTACTCAGGATTATGATCCCACCATTCACTCTATACTCAGGATTATGATCCCACCATTCACTCTATACTCAGGATTATGATCCCACCATTGACTCTATACTCAGGATTATGATTCCACCATTCACTCTGTACTCAGGATTATGATCCCACCATTGACTCTATACTCAGGATTATGATTCCACCATTCACTCTATACTCAGGATTATGATCCCACCATTGACTCTATACTCAGGATTATGATCCCACTATTGACTCTATACTCAGGATTATGATCCCACTGTTCACTCTATACTCAGGATTATGATCCCACCATTGACTCTATACTCAGGATTATGATCCCACCATTCACTCTGTACTCAGGATTAAGTTCCCACCATTTACTCTATACTCAGGATTATGATCCCACCATTGACTATATACTCAGGATTATGATCCCACCTGTTCACTCCATACTCACAATTATAATCTCACCCATTCACTCTATACTCAGGATTATGATTCCCCCATTCACTCTATACTCCGTATTGTAATCCCACTGTTCACTGTATACTCAGGAATATACTCTCATCATTCACTCTATACTCAGGATTATGATCCCAGCATTCACTCTATACTCAGGATTATGATTCCACCATTCACTCTGTACTCAGGATTAAGTTCCCACCACCATTGCCTCTATACTCTGGATTATGATCCTACCATTGACTCTATCCTCAGGATTATAATCCCACCTGTTCACTCTATACTCATGATTATAATCTCACCCATTCACTCTATACTCTGGATTGTAATCCCCCCATTCACTTTATACTCAGGAGTATACTCTCACCATTCACTATATACTCAGGATTATGATCCCACCATTCACTCTATACTCAGTATTATGATCCCTCTGTTCACTCTATACTCAGGATTATGATCCCACCATTGACCCTATACTCAGGATTATGATCTCACCATTGACTCTATACACAGGATTCTGATCCCACTGTTCACTCTATACTCAGGATTCTGATCCCACCATTCACTCTATACTCAGGATTATGATCCCACTGTTGACTCTATACTCAGGATTATGATCCCACTGTTGACTCTATACTCAGGATTATGATCCCACTGTTCACTCTATACTCAGGATTATGATCCCACCCTCAGGTTTATGATTTCACCATTCACTCTATACTCAGGATTATGATCCCACCATTCACTCCATACTCAGGATTATGATACCACTGTTGACTCTATAGTCAGGATTATGATCCCACCGTTCACTCTATACTCAGGATTATGATCCCACCATTCACTCTGTACTCAGGATTATGATCCCACCATTCACTCTATACTCAGGATTATGATCCCACCATTGACTCTATACTCAGGATTATGATTCCACCTGTTCACTCTATACTCATGATTATAATCTCACCCATTCACTCTATACTCAGGATCCTCATTCCCCCATTCACTCTATACTCTGGATTGTAATCCCACTGTTCACTTTATACTCAGGAGTATACTCCCACGGTTCACTATATACTCAGGATTATGATCCCACCATTCACTCCATACTCAGTATTATGATCCCTCTGTTCACTCTATACTCAGGATTATGATCCCACCATTCACTCCATACTCAGGATTATGATCCCACCGTTCACTCTATACTCAGGATTATGATACCTCCATTCACTCTATACTCAGAATTATGATCCCACCATTCAGTCTATACTCAGGATTATGATCCCACTGTTGACTCTATACTCAGGATTATGATCCCACCATTGACTCTATACTCAGGATTATGATCCCACCTGTTCACTCTATACTCACTATTATAATCCTACCCATTCATGCTATACTGAGGATTATGATCTCCCCTCCATTCACTCCATACTCAGGATTATGATCCCATTGTTCACTCTATACTCAGGATTGTAATTCCACCATTCACTCTATAATCAGGATTATACTCCCACTGTTCCCTCTATACTAAGGATAATGATCCCACCGTTCACTCCATACTCAGGATTATGATACCACTGTTCACTCCATAGTTGGGATTATGATCACACCATTCACTCTGTACTCAGGGTTATGAGCCCACTGTTCTCTCTATACTCAGGATTATGATCCCACCATTCACTTCATACTCAGGTTGTGATCCCACCATTCACTCAGGATTATGAACCCAGGTGCTTTATTTTCTTGCCAACCGTTTTCCACCCTTGGGCCATGGGGGGCACTTGCAGTCATCCGCTGTGCCTCTGTGACATGTCCCCTATGTTGAGGACTGATTTTTGCTGGAGCAAGTCATCACCTAATGGATGACAAATCTATGCTCTAGTCACATGCTGCCCCAGCCATAAAATCAGCCATACACCACGCAGTCCTGGGTCCTTTTACCCGAGAATGGTGGTGGAAGCCAAGATCTGGGCATGGACATGCTCATTGTTGCTGGGCTGTTATTGCTTCTAGACCCTCTCAGCTCACAGAGTAAAGGCACACATATGTGGATACAAACCTGTGTCTGCTCTCTGAGTGTGGCCATTTGTGTCCATATAACACCGCTGTGGGCTCGTACCACTGTCTGCAGCTCTAAGCCAGCACCACGGGGGTCCCAGCAGAGTTGCTCAAGCT
Source organism: Loris lydekkerianus (assembly GCA_963574355.1). Lineage (NCBI taxonomy): Eukaryota > Metazoa > Chordata > Mammalia > Primates > Lorisidae > Loris > Loris lydekkerianus. The sequence goes on along the minus strand of CAUYPK010001941.1, from coordinate 12,704 downwards.
CAGGGAGACCAGATGGCAAAAGATCCCCCCATCCTTAAAGTGAGAGCAAGCAGGAGAAACTCAGTGTCCTCCCGCCAGGCCCCCCACTATGTCAATCAGGGTTATAATAATACTAGAGAGAGAGAGATGTACATGGGAATTGACTCACACAGTTGGAAGCAGAGAAATCCCATGATCTTCCACCTGCCAGCTGGAGACCCAGGAAAGGTGTAGGGTTGTCTGGAAGACTCCCAAGGAAGGTGATGGTATAATCCATGGTCCAGTTGTGAAGGCTGGAGACGCAGGAGTGCCAGTGTCCAAGGGCAGGAGATGATGATGCTCCAACTTCAGGAAAGAGAAAATGTATGCCCTTCCTGCACCCTCCTGTTCTCTTCATGCACCTGTCTTCTGATGCAAATGCAAGTTAATTCCTGAAACTCTCACACACGCACCCAGAAATAGTGTTTTACCAGCCATCTGGGCACCCCTTAGACCAGTCAAGTTGACACTTAAAACCAGCCATCACATCCACCACGCAGCTGTGATCTGTGGCGTCTCTGGGATCTTTCTGTAAGATTGTTTGAAGGAAACCCTGTGGCTAACATCCTGTTTAGAAACCACTGACACTTGGGTGGTGCCTGTGGCTCAGTGAGTAGGGTGCTGGCCCCATATACTGGAGGTGGTGGGTTCAAACCCGGACCCAGGAAAAGAACGCAAAAAAAAAAAAAAAAAAGAAAGAAAAAAAAAAGAAAAGAAAAAGAAAAAAAGAAAAGAAAGAAAGAAACCACTGGCACAGAATATAATAAACAAGGAGGGTTGGCAGGAGGTGAATCTGATGGGGTACATTGGTCCAGGCTATGCAGGGCCTTGGATGACAGTTGGGAGCCAGGAAGGGGAGAGGTCAGCAGCATGAGCATCCTGGCAGCCAGGTGGAGAATGGGCAAGGTGGGTGAGGCTGGAGCCAGAGAGGCCAGCTTGCAACCACAAAAGGGATGCAATCCTTCCCCAGGAGAAAAAGGAGGAATGTAGGTGATGGGGAACGCAGGAGTTAGAAAAGAAAGGATTGTGGGATGGGGGTCAGAAGACGCCCAGACAGGGCATGAAGCTGGCTGTAGTGGCCTTGCAGGCTGTGGACCTTGGGCTAGGAATTAGCCTGTTTCTCATGCAGTAAAGTTCACTCTGTCCTACGGGCACCTGGCAAATTTATAGTTGGGTGTTCGGCAATAGAGACACATAACAGGAAACCCCACTGCTCAAAAATGCCCATAAGCTGCCTTTTTGTAGTCAGCCCTCCTCACTCCACCACCTGCAACCACTTACCTGTTCTCCATCGCTATAATTTTGCCTTTCCCAGAATTTCTATAAACGAAATTGTACAGTATGCAGCCTTTAGGACTGGCTTCTTCAGAATTACCATTATCTCTAAATGTTGTTAGAATTTTCCAGTAAAATCATTTGGGTCATAGGTTTTATTTTTGAACACATGTTTAATTGTTGATTCAATTTATTTATTTGATACAGAAACATTCAGGTTATCTATTTATCATTGAATGAGTTTAATACTTTTCTTGCCTTCCAAGGAATTAGTACTTTTTATCTATGTAGTCAAATTTATAGGCAAAGTGTGTATAGCATTCTCTGATTACCTTTTCAGTGTTTACAGAGTCAGCTCCTTTTTCATTCCTAATATTCAAGTCTCCCTACCCTTTCTCTTTTCTCATTGTGACAAGAGATTTATCAAGTTTATCAATGTTTTTCAACAATCAAATTTTGGCTTCATTGATTTCTCTATTTTTTCTCTTCAGTTGTGTTTGTTTCTGCTCTTACTGTTTCCTTTTTCTCACTTCGGACTTAATTTGCTCTTCTTTTTCTAGATTTTTAAAGTAGAAGCTTAGAGTATTGATTCAAAACCTTCCTCCTTTTCTGTTATAAGCATTTAAAGCTATACATTTCCCTGTAAGGGCTGCTTTAGCTGCACCCTACAAATTTTTACATGATGTAAGAAGACATTTTCATCCTGTTCAAAATATTTTTTAATGTACATTGAAATTTCCTCTTTGACTCATAAAGTCATTTAGAAAAATGTTTAACATCTTAATACTTGGGGATTTTTCACAGGCCTTTCTTTGGTTGAGTTCTATGCTGAGGCTCTTATGTTATGAGAACTTATGTCCTATGATTTCTACTCTCAGTTTGGACAGATTTGTCCTATGACCCATAACATGTTTTTTTTAGTGAAGTTTCTGTGTGCCCTTTTGAAAGGACACATCTCAAGCTGTGGTTGGGTGGAGTGTGCTATACACACCAAGGAGGCCAAGTTGGTTGACAGTGTTGCTGTTGGCACCCAAACCTTCACTGACTCTGCCAGCTACTGAGACAGGATTGTTTAAATCTCCCAACAATAATTGTAGGTTTGTTCATTTCACTTTCCAGTTCTGTCTGCTTCAGGTATTTTGAAGCTATGTTACTGAGGACATGCATATATTTTAGGTGTTTATGTATTCTTAGAAAATTGACTCTCTTATCATTACACAACATCCCTCTTTATCTCTGATAATTCTCCTTCTGAAGTTTATTTTGTCTGATGTTAATATAGCTGCTCCAGCTATAGCTGGGCCAGCACCCAAGAATATGCAATTCTAACACTCCTCAGTGAATTCTTATGCACATTTGAAATGTGAGAACCTGGCTGGAGGCATCATAAGCTTGGTGGGTGGAGATGGCCTATCTTCTTTACTGGGCCATGCGGGAAGCCTGCTGCCGGGCACAGGCGTGGGTGGCGGTGGGGACCTGAGTGCCCCTGATGGAGGCTCTGCAGCCCCTCCCTCCCAGCTCCATCCAGCGGCTGTCACAATGCCAGGCTCCAGCCCCCCTCTTCAACTTCCCCTTTTGTCTCCTGCCTTTGTTTCCACGACTGGGAATTTTTCCTCCTGGCCTGTTGGGGATGCAGCACCAGTGTCAAGCACCTCTGTGAGTCGCCCCCCAGAAACACCCCTTCCCCAGTTGGCGCCTCTGATCAGACTTCTTCTTCCCAACACCTTGTGCCTCCCTTTTCCTCATGTGGAGCTTTCTCCGACAGGACCCTCCAAAGCCCTTGTGGGTGTGTCCTGCCAGGTCCTGGGACGTGTGAATGACAGTGGCTAGTGGCCTTGTGTCCTCTGGCCCACAGCAGGTGCTCAGAAAAACGCATTTTGCCTCAGTGAGTGTGAAGATGAGACAATGGCATTGATTTGCTAGAAATTTTGGAAGCAAATGCCCTTCACAGATGCCCTTCACAGATACCCTTCACAGTTCTTTAAAAAGGTAAAGCTGGTGATGGGGAAGGCGATGCTGGTGAACACAATCTCCACGCTTGCTTTGAAGCATGTAGGTCAGTATTTCCATTTCAAGGAGGCTGCCATCAGTCTTGCCCATTATTAAGTGGTGGGCGTGGAGAGCAGATGGAGGCCTGACCACAGCAGCTGTGAGAGCCCCACGTGGGCAGCTCTGCTCCACAAGGATGAGGTAGTCTCTTCAGAAACACAATGATGAATCATGGGTCCTTGTTAGCAGGAGAACTCAGAAAGCTGCTTTGTTCAGAAGGGTGGGGGACAGGCCAGGCTCTGCTCTGGAAAGTGCTCTCAGCCCTGGAGAGGCCCATCCTGTGGGACTGAGGTCTTATGGGGTGAAACCTGGACTCCAGGAGGGAAGAGCAGGTAAGATCAGACCTGTCCCATCAGAGCTGGGCCAGGGGGGTTGTGGCTGGGTTTCAGTTCGGTTATTGTTTACCTGGTTATGGAAATAATACATAGCCATGATAGAAAGTTGAAAAGATGCAGATGTGGTGTGAAGAAGGAAGTAAGTGCCCATAAAATCACCAAGCAGAGATCACAGCTAGGGCTGCCAAGCACACAACATGCTGGTCATCTCCTTTAATCCTAAAACAGAACAAAGTTTCCTTAGTCTTCCGAGCATTGCTTTAATGACAGGAGACTCAGACCTAGAGAGGAGAAGTGGCCTGGGCTGTCCCTGACACCGTCATGAAGATGCAGCCAACTCAGGCTGGTGTCCCGGCTGTCCCCACCTTGCCCTGAGGCCTGCGGGGGGTGGGCCCAGCTCTGTGTCTTCCTGCCGTTTGTGGCATCCAGCTGTGTCTGTCTACAGAGCTGAGGTCTCACTGCACATGGAAGAGGTCCACCTCTGTCCCCCATCCAGTCTCCTATCTTCTGTGCATCCTCCCCAAATGCCTGGTGACGGCATCATAGGGTGGCCGTCGGCATAGACAGGCGAGCTCAGTGGAGAGCGTGCCAGGCCCCCATGTGACGGGGTGGCTGATGGGCAGGCTGAGGATATACAGTTGCTTCTGATCCCTCCCCCACCTCAGTTTCCCTGAATCTGAAGATGGGTGAGGCAAGCGCTGCCGGAGCAGGTATCTCCAGGGACCAGGACTGTTCCTGCCTCAGCCCACTGCCAACCAGACTTTGGGCGCTGCAGGAAGATGGGGGTGTTCACATGAGAGAGGCTGAGAAGGAACAGTCGGAGGTGTGGGAGGAGGCCCAGGAAGGCAGAGAGAGGCTGGATGTTGGGGTCCCAGGGGCTGAGGATTGGGGGTGCAGGGATGGGTATGGGTCCCTGTGGGGTGGAGGCCCAAAGGCCAGGCCCAGGTGGTGGGGTGCTGTCTCTGCCCCTCCCTCACAGTGTGAGCTCAGGGCCTCCTATAAGGTGACAGCACTGGACCCTCCCAGTCCACCTCCGGGGCTTCTGTGAGGATGGAAGGAAATGAGAGATGGAGAGAGCTCTGTAGGCCACAGAGCTCTACACCAATGGGAGCTAATATTACTATTATTGCTGTAATTATTGTTATTCCGAGTGCACAGAGATGGCAGAGAGCCTGCCGGGAGAGTCCAATCTGCCAAGAAATTCCTATATTTCAGCAGGAAAATGCTTTGAAATCCACAGAGGAAAGAAGCTTGTAAGCAAAGGCATTTGATTATCATTGTATTTGAGTTAACTCACGTAAGACCTGACTTCATACAGGAAAAAGTCATCCACAAAAAATTAAGTTGGGCTTTCCCCCCATCCCTTCCAACACTCACAAAACTCTGGGGCTTAGGAGATAAAAGTGTGGAATCCAATCACAAAGAGGCTTTCCGAAAAGCCTGTCCCGGCTGGCAGCCATTAAATCACCTTTTCCCCTCAATCAGTTAGGACTTAGAGGAAGAAAGTGCAAATTACTATCTGATGCCCTTGAGCCCAGCACTGGGAGCTGCCCACTGGGTCCCAGCCCAGACTCACTGGCAGGTCACACTCCACTGGCCCTGTGGCCACTGGTACCCCGTACTAAGGTCAGAGAGGGTCTGTGGGGGCTGGAGCATAAGTCCAGGGTGGGGCTGAGGGGTGGACCCCTGAGCTGCTGCTCCCGGAGCCCAGACAACAGTGGAGAGGCGAGGGTGGAGAGCACGTGGCCAGAATCAGGCAGCTGCTGTGGAGCCAAAACGCTGGCTTGTGCAACAGTGCCCACCACAGCCTGTAAGTCCCACAAGGCTCCAGGCCTGACCCACACCTTGTGTGCAGCCCATTCCACTCTCCAGCTGTACACCTGTCATTCACCCGAGGGAAGCAGGGGCCCTTTACAGTGACTGTGGGCAAGACAAGAGAATCAACCCAGCTGGGGCTCTGTGACAGACCAGTGTAGGATAGCAAGGCCCAGCCACTTCCTCAGCCCCTGGCTGATGACAGCCCAGCACCACACCAGGTTCCCACTGAAGTCATCTGGCCCTGGGACAATTGTCAAAATGGGCTGAGGAGAGACTGTGAGAAACTTTGCCCACACCATCTCCCGACAGCAGACACGGCCCCTGGCTCCATCCGTAGAAGGTGAGCTTCCTCTGGGGCCTCAGTGATGCCCAGAGCTCCCTGGGGTTTTATTTTAGGAGCAGACCCCATTGCTCCTCCTTCTAATGCCCTAGAAATCACCAGAACATAGGCTTGGCTGATGTCCCCATCTCTCGAGGAAGTGAGTGGTGTCAGCATAGCCCAGGGAAGATACACAAAACAATAGGAACCCCAAACCTAACTGGAGTGAGGGTGTAGGATAATATTTAGAAATAAACATAACCTACACCAAGCACACAAAGTGAACTCAGTGTGAGTTTAAAATGACTTGCTTTTCTTCCAGAGGCTTAAGGGACCTGGGCTCCCCTGGGACACACACAGAGTTGGCTTGCCTGGAGTTAAAAATTCCACAGGCCCATTCTCTGAAGCTGTGCACCCCGTGAAGCCTGAGATCAAGGGCATGCCGCCATCCTCAGAGATACGGGCCAGAGGGTTGACGTATGTTAACAACGTATTGTCAGAGGTCTATAGGTGCTCTGCTCTGAGGAGAGACACAGTCCTTACTTCATACTGAGTAAACTGAGTGAACCTGAAGATACTCTTCCATTAACTCTGTTCCCCTGTGGCTACTTTCTTCTTTATGATCTCTATTTAGATACCTGCCCAGAGATTAGTCAGTGTCTAGATTAGTCAGTGCAAAAGTGATTGTGTTGATGTGGTAACAGGATATTTCCTTTCAAGTTGATTTCAGATAGGTAAATTGAGGTAATGATGAAACTAACAGATGATAGATTAAGTGTGTACATTACGTGACTAGAAAGATATAAAATCAAACCTCTAAATAAAGAACTTTGCTACACACCATCCCATCCCATGTAGTCTGTTTCTTGACTTAATAATTACAGGAGCGAGTTTACACCCACAGCAAAGCTGCTGTTAGTTCATGTCTCTGGTCACGCAACAGAGGGTCATGCATAGCCTGGGCCCAGGAGGAGAGTCTCTGCCAGCTGTCCACAGCCAACGCTGGGAACTCCGGGCCATCAGGGTAGGGAAGATGTCCAGCTCAGCACCCTCGTCCTCATGAGTCTGTTAGCTGTGACAAGTGACCACAGACGGGGTCCTGGAGGGCAGAGGTCCAAGACAGAGGTGTGAGCAGGGCTGCGCTCCCCTCAGGCTCTGGGAGGGAGAAGGAACTCTCCTGGCCTCCTCCTCGGCTGTGGTCATGTGGCTGCCACCTCAGCTGCTGCCTTCACGTGGCCTTCTCTCCTCTCCGGGTCAAGTCTCCCCCTACCTTCCTCCTATAAGGACCCTGGTGACAACACTGGACCCGCCCAGATGAGCCATGGTCACCTCCCATTTTGACATCCTTAAGCACATTTGTAAAGACACTGTGTGTATGCAAGGTAACATGTACAGGCTGGGGCCATGTCACTGAGCTGATGGCAGGCAGGCTGAGCAGACCCAGGCAGGGCTGCACCAAAGCAGAGCCCCGAAACCCAAGTATAGCAACCCAGCAGGTTCCTGATGCACGGTTCTCTGCAGCCATTTTTCAGCTTAATTGGTCTGAAATGGATCTGGCTGGAAGGGACATCCAGGTAATAAATGGATGCAATATCCCCTCCTGAAAGTGGAGAGCTCTCCAGCGTCCACTGCCTCCTTAGTGCCTCACAGCAGGGAGCGGCCAAGGCCCCCCGATGGAGGACGAGGTACGGTGGCCCCCATGGAGAGGCCAGGACTCGCCCCGGATCCTGCCAACAGCAGTCTCCACCTGGACCCAAGAGCCTACCCCCCGCCAGAGTTCTTCCTTCAAATCCACTTTCCTTCACCCATGCACACGCAGATTTAATTTCTTCATCCTACAATGCCCAGCTGGCTCCTTAAGGAAGAACAACATGGCTTGAGCACAAAGGATGCTTAACTCACTGCCTCCCCTCTTCTGATGCAGCGGCTGCTGGGTTCCCAGTTAGTCCTGTCATTGTCCCCTCCAGTCCAGAGATTTGGGGACTGGGCACCTGGAGGTGCAATTGCCCAGACATCTCTCCAATGTCCTACTTGCAGGCGCAGTGCACAGGTGTCCACCGTCCTCAGCCTGAGGGCCAGTGGGGTGGTGCTGGTCGGTCCCGGGGAGGGCGGCCCAGGATGGCCACAGAGGCACAGCCTCACTCCGGCTTCACGCTGGGGGGCGCACCTCCCTGACCTGCTCAGGGGAAGATCTAATACAACAGAGACTCCAATGGGCTTCGGCAGGAGGTGGTGATGGGGCTCACCACTGTGATTTGGAAGCAATCCTGCCTCCAAAGGTCTGAAAAGACAGTTTCAAAGACAAATTAGAGCCGCCCTTTCTCTGTCACTCCAGAGGGTAGCCTGGCCCCGAGTCAGGAGGACCTGGGGGAGAAAGACCAGCGGCAACTCCTCCATCCCTGCACCTGTCTTGTCTCAGAAGAAGACATGTTGTTTTCAAGGAATTTATAACCAAATCACATGGGGCATTGAGCATGTGACTTGTGAGACACGAACCTAGTTTGGAGGTCATTTGTCACACACACGGGCTTCAGTGAACGGCTTCACCTCTCTAAACACTTGTTCACTTCTCTGGGTCAGACAAGGGTGAACTCCTAACCTACTCTGAGAGCCACCCTTCCTTCCCCTCCTCCCATAAATCCAGCCATGAGGTGCAAGTGAGGGGTACACACAGAAGTGACCCGGCCCAGGGCACAGCGTGCTGGGAGCCCCAGGCTGGCGCACTTCCAGGATGAGGTTTCTGCAAACGTTACTGAGATATCTCAGCCATCAGCAGAACTGGCCTCATTCTCACACCCAACCCTGCTCTCCCCACCTTAACAGATGGATTTCAGAAAGTCACTTACGTATTCACTTCCCTGTCCCTTTGGGAGGTCAGACTGCATTTCCTAAAAGCTATTTGCTTCTTTAATGATGGGGCATTTGGTGCTGTGGGGCCCTGAGGCCCTGCAGGGCTTGATTCTCTGCAGTCTGCATGGCAGGAGGCAGCCCCTGGCAGGCAGGACCCCCTGGCAGGTGGCAGCCCCTGTGCCTATGGATGAGCCCTGCTGCTGAGATCCAGATCAACTTCAGAACACAGCAGTGTCATCAGGCTGCCTCCCCGACCCCACCCCAAGCTGCATAGGAGAAAGGCCCCAGTGCCACTGGGGCTGGCAGGTGGGTCCTCACGGAGACCTGCAGGTAAGCCTGGGGTCCAGACTCCTTTACTCTGTAGATTTGGTGAGGAAGACGTCAGAGTCGTCCATCCTCGTGCTCCACCCGCCAGCAGGTGCCAGCAGCAGACCAGGGGGCCTGCAGCCCTGACCTCTGCCCACCCCTGCAGGAACTGGCCCATGGCTGGGGTGAGCCTATCTTCCTTGCTGCGTGAGAGACCCTGGACTCTGAGGAGCCTGGTCTCACTGAAGAGATGAGTCCATTTGGGCAAGTTGCAAAGTCTCTAAGCTCCATGGTCTTACTCAGTGAAATGCAGGTGAAGACGCCCGCCTCACAGGAACAGAGTATTCACTGAGACCACGCCTCAGACATTAAGGCGCCGTCACCAGTGGGATTGTCTAGGGTTCCACACTGCTGTGTCTTGTTTATTGTTGTCATTGCTGATATTGCCACTGGCCTGTCCTGTCCTGTTGGAACAGGACCCATGTCCTGGTGCCTGGAGAGCAGGAAGAGTCTCTCTCCCTAATGTGTGGCCCATACTTAAATAAAATAAATGTTTGTTTATCTGAAATTCAGTTCTTTTTTTTTCCAGGGGATCTATGACACCGTTAAGAGGAAGTGGCTGTCTCTGAGTGGCCTGTGTGGGGGGTGAATGTGCCCTGTGGGTCCCCTGGATCTCCCTCGCGGGCCTTTTAGAAAGCAGCTCTATTCCCCACTGGCGGCTCTGAAAAGCCATCTTTGCATTGTTCCTGGGCCCGGCTGCCTCCTCGTGGCAACCACCTCCGCCACACTCCTCCTCCGCCGCTTGGGACTCTGGCAGCTTTATTGCCAGGGTCCCAGAACTCTTGCTTTCTTTTCCATTCCCCACATCGGATCACTGACGTGCCCCACCATGTCAGACACAGAGGTGGACACCAGCTCCGAGATCACCACCAAGGACTTAGAGGAGAAGAAGGAAGGTGTGGACGAGGCAGAGAATGGAAGAGACGCCTAATGGGAACACTAATGAGGAACATGGGGAGCAGGAGGCTAACCATGAGGTCCATGAAGAGGAGGAAGAAGGTGGGGAGGCAGAGGAAGAGGAGGAAGAAGGTGATGGAGGAGGAAGAAGAGGATGGAGATGAAGATGAGGAACTGAGGCCACCACAGGGCAAAGGGTGGCTGAAGATGATGAGGATGATGATGTTGATACCAAGAAGCAGAAGACTGAGGATGACTAGACGGCAAAAAAGGAAAAGTTAAACTTAAAAAAAAAAGGTCACCGGGACTATTCACCCTCCACTTCCCGTCTCAGACTCTAAACGTGGTCACCTTGGAGTAGAGAGGCCTGCCCGCCCCCCCACCCCCACCCGCCGCAGGCAGCGCCACCCACAGGTGATAGGTGCTCTTCACCACCCAACCAAAACCATGAGAATTTGCAACAGGGGAGGAAAAAAGAACCCAAACTTCCAAGGCCCTGCTTTTTCTCTTAAAAGCACTTTTAAAAGGAAATTTGTTTGTATTTTTCATTTACATTTTATATTTTTGTACGTATTGTTAGGGGTCAGCCATTTTCAATGATCTCAGATGACCACACCAGCCTTCTGAGCGGCGTCTGTCCTACTTCTGACTCTGACTTTACTTGTGGTGTGACCATGTCCATTATAATCTCAAAGGAGAAAAAAAAACCTTGTAAAAAAAGCAAAAACAACAACAAAAACAATCTTATTCCGAGCATTCCAGTAACTTTTTTTGTGTATGTACTTCGCAGTACTGTAAGTAGTTGGTTTGTATGAGATGGTTAAAAAGGCCAAAGATAAAAGGTTTCTTTTTTTTCCTTTTTTTTTTTTGGTCTCTGAAGTTGTTTATTGTTATTATTTTTTGGCCTGTTTGATGTATGTGTGAAACAATATTGTCCAACAATAAACCCGAATTAAAAAAAAAAAAAAGAAAGCAGCTCTATTGAGATATAGTCATGAATTATAATGTTGTCCATGTAACATGGATAATTTAATGGCTTTTAGCATATTTATGGATAAGTGCAGCCGTCCCTAGAGTCAACTGTAGAACATTTTCATGACGTCAGAAAGAAGTGCACACCAGTTAGGTGTCACCCCCATGGCTCCCCTTGGTCCCACGGCTCTGTGTGCCTAGGGGCCTCCCCCTTCTGGGCCATTCCCCTGCACGGAAGGACATGGTATGTGGCCCACGGGGTCATCTGCACCTGGCTGCTTTTGCTTCCTGCGCTTCTGAGGTTCACCTGCGCTGTAGCTCATGGCAGAATGTCACTCCTTCTGTGGCTGACATGCTCCCTGGCGTGTTCATCGTGGTCCGTTTATACCGGCACCAGTTGGTGGAGACAGAGGCTCCCTCCTTGACTGAACTTGCACAGGCTCCTCTGAACCCTCTTCTCAAGGAGGCCTTCTGCCCTGCTCTTGGCCTGCCTGGCCTCACTTTCACAAGAATCCTGCACTCGATATCTGATCGGGTTTCTGCCCCCTCGCATCAGAACCCTTGGTCGGCCTTTGCAAGAGTGCTCTTCCAGCAGCCCCTCTTGTCACTTTCCCTGAACTGACCCTCATCCTCAGGGCCAAAAATCTCCACCTGCCTGTAATGTGTTCAGAGCTGAGCTGAGCTCCACACTCAAGTCTTTTTTCTCTAATTGCAGAGCTCAGATAACATCTGTCTTGCTGTTTTTAACAAGTGCCTGGTGAAAAAAATTTTTTTTTTATCCCGAGGATGGGCCATCATTTCTGATGAGGAAGAAGATTCTGGAAAAGACCCACCCAGGTATGGGAGGGGAAGAGAAGGAGGGAGATAAGAGTGAGGGGACGTGGAAGGGCTGGTGAATGTCCCTTCATGGTGAATGACACCTGGCCCTGGGCCCTCTGCAGGGAAAGCAGCAGTGGCACCTGGCCCCAACAGCCACCTGGTGAGAATCTGATTGTTAGGTCAGGAACTTAAGGAGGTGAACAGTGGCCCCGGGGTCTGTTCTTTTCTCTCTAATCAAGGGCCACAGGGTAACACAACATCCCCTCCCCTCTGTGACAGTCTCCTGCCTGTCTGGCCTTTGCCATTTTAATTAGTTAGGGCCAGCCAGGGTTTAGGCAGCTGCCATGATTTGCAGTAAATTAAGTGCTCGCTGTGAGATATGGGTCCCTGGAAGGTGAAGAATGGCAGGGCCAAGAAATAAATATTAGAAAAGGGCAGAGAAGCCAGGAAATTGTGTCCCTGGGCTCTGTGAGTGGGGGTTTTAGCTCTACTTGTTCCCACACTGGCCTCTGACATAAGGCTCTACACATGGTCCTGCAGTGGGGCCAGTCCTGGCTGAGGGCCCAGAGGAGCTGCAGAGCGTCTGCACCCAAGGGATGAGAGGGGACAGGGCAGGGGTCGCAGGACCCTTTTAAGACCCTCTAGAGTTGGGTGGCCTCCACATGCACCTGCAGCCTCACAGGTATGTGACAGATAACAAATGTACCTCGGTGGCATCTCAGGAGATACACGGGTCCCAAGGGAAGGCCCTTGCCCTGGTGTGTCTGTGCCTATGGGAAATGCTAATATTAATAAACAGGGGTGGCGAACAAGTTCGACTACGCGCTCGGAGATTGCTCCTCAGAGGTCCCTCCTCAGAAGCAGCATAACAAAATCCAAACTTGGCAAAGAGCCACAGTATATAAAATAATGATAAGAGGCAAAGAGCCGAAATTCATTTTGGCCGGGAGCCGCATGCGGCTCTAGCCGCGTGTTCGCCACCCCTG
>CAUYPK010001939.1:0-42511 GCA_963574355.1 Loris lydekkerianus | reverse complement strand
TGGCTATTTTGTGTAATAATATGTTTTTTTCACAAATCAAAATATTATATATATTTATTTATATTATTTTATTTTATTTTTTTTTTTTTTTTTTTTTTTTTTTTTTTTTGAGACAAAGTCTCACTCTGTCCCCTGGGTAGAACATTATTCTTAAATACCTTACTTGAAGCCCACACACAGCAACCTCAAACTCTTGGGCTCAAGTCATCTACCTGCTTCAGCCTCCCAAGTAGCTGGGATGACAGGTGCCCAGTCAGTTTTTCTATTTTTAGTAGACATGGGGTCTCACTCTTGCTCAGGCTGGTCTCTCCAACTCCTGAGCTCAGGCAATCCACCCACCTCGGCCTCCCAGAGTGCAATTAGAGTAACATGTAAGTTAAGTAAGTGGGGAAATCAGGGAAAGAGCCTGCCTAACAGAAAAGAGGCCTCCCCTTATGATCTCAGTAGTTCTAAGAAATGTAACACAAAGCATTAAGCCCACAGTGAGAAGAGTTCAAGGACTAGAAATTTTAAAAAATACTTTGGAGGGTTTTTTAATGCTTGCTGCTTGTCTAACAGGATATATTTTGTGTTTTTAAGAATCTTACTTGATAGTCTATAATATTACCATATTGTATTGTATGGTATGATAGTCACAGAATTAGACTTTTCAAAGCACTGTAGTTTTTTTCCAACCTTGTCATCATGCCTATGGCAAGTCAAGCAAGCTTTTAAACTCATAAAAAGTAATTAGGGATGTGATCTGTGGAAATACTTTTATATTGTTATAAAGCTACTTGCGTTACCTTTCTTTTGAATCACTTTGTGTTTCTAAATTGGGGCCTTTTTCTTCTTTTTCTAAATCATAGAGGTTGTGCTTTCTTTGCTGGTGTCATGAATAAGAGTCCTATCTGAAAATGGTTGCCCTCCATTTTAGGTAGACCTGGAAATTCAGTTTCTTCTTTCTCTTCTAAGTGAATAAATAGACGGAGGACGTCTTCTACCTGCCTGACACTGGTAATTGAATTACTGTACAACACATTAAGCAAAGAAAATTCATGGCAGCACCAGCAATTAAATTATGTTCTCATGTTCCGGAGAGTCGGCTCTTCACAGAGAAAGAGGAGACAAATGTTGCACAATGATGGCCCCTGATATCAGGAGAGGAGGAAAGATGGCAATTCATTAGGCCTCGAGCCAGGCAACCCCTCAAAGAACCAGAAAGAAGTGACCCAGGCCGAGTTGGTGCAACTAGTTTCCTTTCTGGGTTCCTTCCAAATGGTCAGCAAACAGGGCAGTAGATATGTGAGAGAAAGCTTCCAGAGTGGGCCAGGCTCCCCGGACTGCTTAGGTTGATATTTTTATTATTTGAAAAAACTTCAGGCTTCTCTTTTTAAACGTTACAATAAACGTTGGAGGAGACATTTTCATCTCCATAAACATTAACTGAAAAATCCATCTCCCAGACTTTGAGCAGGTTAAACGCACAACGCCATAATTTTCTTGTTGAAGGGCATTAATAATCATAAAGTTTGGAGAGATTCTTGCAACATTTTCAGATAAGAAGATTTCCACTGATTAGGCCCTTGTGAGAGGGAGGACTGAATGCAGTATTTTGTGAACATTTCCGGTTTTTCTCCTTACCTGCTCGTCGCCCTTGTCACTGAGGGAGTAGCTAGGTGAATGGACGTGAGCCTGACGTCTTCCCCACTAGGGAGAAGCGACATGTGGGCCGACAGGAAAGGTCTGAAAGACCCTCCCAGGCAGACAGGCAGCAAGCGCAGGCTGGAGGTCCTCGTCACAGCCTGCGAGGGCAGAGCAGCAGAATGAGTAGAGGCGGGACTAAGCATGGCAGAGAGGGGCCAGGGACGTGAGGTGGCAGAAATAGCATGTGCTGCGGGGAAGGAAGAAGTGCTTGCAAAGGCTACCTGGGTTCAGATCACGAAGAGGCTTCAGTCCTAGATTTAGCAAATTAGCTTGAATTTGCGGGCAACAGAGACCCACTAAGTAAAGGCTGCCGTGATGGAAGGGGTATTTTAAGAAGGTTAATTCAGAGCTCTCTCGTGCAGAGTTGGCACTGAATAATTAACTATCTAATTAAATTGATTTTCAAAGTGAGTTTGAGTCAGGAAATTGGGTTTGGTGGTGCTAGATCAGTTAGGAGGCCACTGTGATGATGTCCACTGAAGTGATTCTCATGCGGACTGGAATGAACGGGACCAAACAAGGTGGTACTGCATTTCAAGAATCTGTAGCACTTGGTACCTTCATCTTTGGGGCTGCATTAGCAGAAAATCTTAAACTGTGGCTTCTAAACAACAGAAATTTATTTCTCACAGTTCAAGAGGATTGGAAGTCCAAGATCAAGGCAGAGTCAGTGTCTGGCGCAGACCTGTTCTCTGGTTCACAGCGTCTTCCGACTGTGTCCTCCCATGGTGGATGGGGCGAGGGGACTCTCAGATCTCTTCAATACGAGCACCAGTCCCATTCATCAGGGATCAGCTTCCATGACGCAGTCTCCAAAGTGCCCCAGATCCTGATACCATCACTTGAGGGGTTTAGGATTTCAAAATATGAATTTTGGAGAGGAGACAAATACCCAGACCATAGCATTTAGTGACTAAAACATAAGAACAATAATTCTTATCATAATAAGACCCAATAAGTGTCTTCAATTTTCAGTGTAAACCCCTGACAAAAGTTGTGTGACCGTCTCTCACAGTGTGAGCATCTGTGCCTTTATATGCATGCTCCACAAGGACAGGACAGGTGCTTTTGTTTAAGTAGGTTCACTGCTATATTCCAAGTGTATAGAAGAGTGTGTAGCACACAGTAGGTCTTCAGTAAATGTTAGGTGAATGAGAAGTATTCAACAATCAGAAAAGTCATCTTGAATTTGAAAACTGACAGTATAAAATGTAGGATCATCATCACTACACCGGAGAGTTATAGAATGTTTGTCTAGAAACTTACACAAATGCAAGAAACTGATAGCTTGGCATTCTTCAGATTCCCAGAGTTAAAAACTTATTAAGGGCTGGTCTAGCCCCCCACACACACACCCACACACAAAGCTACACTACATAATAGATTTCAGATGTCACAGACATTTGCTTTACTAATAATATTGAAAATGTTTTACATTTATCTAGACCACGTATGATTTAGATCAACAGGCAACAAATATTTGCTAATTCAAGCCCTTTTCATATTTAGAAAATAGTCAAGTTATATCAGTAAGAAGAGCTACCACTCTAGACTAGTATCTAAAACAGGAAAAAGAAAGAGCATTTTTTTTTATTCATGTTAAGTGACAGCAGAACTTTATAAATCATTTGTACTAAAATAACTTTGTAAATCATTTGTACTAAAAAACGGTGTTTGGAAAGGGACGGTTTTTGCTTTTCTACTTCACTTGGTGCTGCTGGAATGACCTGTCTGCCATAGAATCTGACACGGCAGATTTAGGACTGGATGGCAGTGCCCACAGTGCCTCAGAAGTGTTTCAGACCGTTGCTCCAGTGTAAATCGTGTAGCCTTCGTAAAGATGCTGTTCTGCGTAGCTTGTTTTGTCTTTCAGCCACAGAGCGCTAAGCCCTGGACATTACTGCGTACAATGGGTTTTGAATTCCATGCCCATGGACCACAGCCAGCATCACACACAGAAGTTAATGACCGATTGTTATCATAGCCCATAGCTTGCATTCCTTTTGATAAGACCATTTCAGCAAGGGGGCAGATCACAAAGTACAGGATTAATTAAGGTCAAATCCCAGTGAAACATGCAATCTATTTTCTCAAGGAAAGAACTTGGAAGAATCACAGGGCAAATTTTATAAACTCAAACCCAATTTTTAAAATAATGTTTAATTAAACTTGAAGCTTAATTTTCTTCTTGTTTTAGAGAGACAGAATAGTAATGTGACGTAATTTGAATGTGCCAGCGTATCAGCAGACGGGAAACATTTATCATTGCTGTGAACTACTGTAATTTACAATGGTGATAAACCACTCTGAACATCTTGAATCCGCGCATGTCTAAATTGTCCAACTATGCTGACACTCGTTTATTGACATCTGAAAGTTAAAATTGATCTCTGGGAAACCGTTGAATTTCAGTCCAGTGGTGTACTGTTGTTTAGAAACTTGGGTTTTGATGAAGAATGATGAATGAAGGCTCAGTACACCCATCATCCCTGTCTTAATGTTTTGCAAAAAAGCTAATCCCAAGTAGGATTGTAAGTCAAAATAAGATTATGCTGAGTTCTTGGATCTCTTATAAAATACATTTTTCTTTCAGGATTCTAATGCCATTTTCTCATAATTGTCACCTAATAATTTTTCCTATCATATTATGAAGTCTCAGAAGCATTTAAAAATTAACTTTCTTTGTTAGAACACATACGTGAGCTCCATTGAGCTAAAGTCCTTTGCTCATTTCTCACTTTATGTTGTTAGAAAAGAGAAGTTGTATGTCAAGGGTATTCTTAAAATGAATAGTTCAAAATAAAGGTGGGTTTTCCTTTACTCTCAAATGTAGAGTAAAGGAAATCCGGCGTGTTCTGATTCTGTCTTTCCCAGAATGAGCAGCTGCAGGGAGGGGTAAATGTCTGTGCAGGGGAGTCGGAGTGTAAGTTCAAAGATAAATTAAATGGCGGGTTGACACTTCTCTTTTGTTTGTTTTGCTTTTTAGAATGCTGTCATCAAACAAAAAGAGTTAGCTTTTCCAGCTACCCAGTAGTCTGTAAAATTATTAAACTGTTTGTAATATAAATATCATTCTAAACAAAGGTTAGTGTGACTATACCCATAGTACAGTAACGATTTGAGTAAATCATACCTGTTTTCTTCAACCTCAGATATGGGCTTTAAATAATTTTGGAGAATTCTTGAGATGTCCGAAGTGGAGCAAGTCACCTGAATTTATGGGCTTTAGTTTGTGCCCATGTGGAAGGAATGGGCTGGAAACTGACCTGCAGCCGGGACTCCCCACCCCTGCGTTTATCCCCAATAGAAAACTTACCAGTCTACTAGATTGCACCTAGTGGGATCCAGCCATGAACCCTCCTTCAATAGCCCGTCTTCAGAATCCAGCAGACTACATATATGACACACAGTGGAAAAATTTATCCTACTTATTATGCAGAGTAATTACCTGCTTGGCGCATAGGGCTAATGTAATAGATTGACAGAAAGAATCGTATGAAAGTGTTTAGAAAAACCATACATATATAAGCAGTGTTTTAATTCCTTAATAAAATTATAATGCATAGGTATAACTATAAAGATACTTGAGGGTAAGAATTAGAGCTTTGAGCGTTTTTCTTGTTTGGTTTCTTTAGGTTATTATTATCAATTTTAACCTCAGAACCAAGCAGAAGATCCTACATGTATTATATCTACAAAAAAAGTTATTGTTGTTGTTTGGTAATAATAACTAAAAACTAAATTCAAATGTCACTCCATCCAGGAAGCCTTCCCTCGACTCCCACTGAAGGACTAGTTCCCTGGTGCTGGGGGCAGCCTCTGTTTTGATAACCAGATAGCAATAGCATCTGGCACAGTCCGTGTCTTGACAGGAGCTGCTCATTATGTTTGGAGAAGGAAGGGAAGGAGAAGGCGAGAGTGAGGGGGAGGGAGCAGGGAGGAAGAAAACTCGGAATAAAATGTTTGCTTAAATTCAAACCTAATTAATGGATTTAAGAAACCCAGGCTTCCACAAGAGCGACATAGTATAGCTGGCTTTGTTAAGGCATCATGGATGCCAAGGCACCCTACTCTGTACTTTTTTTTTTTTCTCTCTCTTTTCACTTGAGAGAGGGGGAAAGCTTACATAGCAATAAAAGATAGAAAGAAAATAAATTAATTCAGATTACAAATTTTACATTGTGGATGATACATTTTCATGTAAGATATTCCAACAAAAATTCTTTAAAGCTTTCAGAATTAGAAGTACTCGGAATTCAGGGAAGCTGTCTAGGTAGGCCACATGATACATAAAAAAGATGCTAAGAAAAATAAGTGCTTGTATCCTAAAAATGCGGAGGTGGTCCACTAATGCTTACATACTTTAAACTGGAATGTTGGACTTCATATTGCAAAAGCAAATGAGAAATAATGTCAAATAAAGTTCAAGGGCAAGTTATGCAAATGGAAAATTAATAGCTTTATTTTTCTCTGTGCTAGGCATCATTTCCTAAACGTTTGAAGCAAAATGTATGTTTAAACCACATTTAGATTTATCAATGACATCTTTTTAAAGAAAAATAGGAATTAAAATGCAATTTGTGGACATTCCTGTTCTTCATACACTTCCCATCTATTTAGCCTTAATGTTGTAGAGAGAGCTATTCTTTCAGGAAATGTCAGAAAGAATAAATTCCCCCAAACAGTACTGTTGATTATATTAAGTAGGCTGTTTCACTTTATACTAATGTAATGAATTTTCTCAATAATAGGAGGGGTTTTTTTTTTTCTAATTTTTCAAGAAAATTTTAGTGACTCATGATCAAAAAACTGAAGAATGAGGAGAAACCTAGCTCAGTGAAAAATATTTCAGTGCTCTTAGGAACTAGGCAGCTATTTCTTGAGGGCAACATTAAATCTAAGTCAAGTCACAAATGGATTGAGACTGGTGATCTCGCTTCGTCCTTTGGAAAACTATGTATATCACAAAATCAGTATATATTTTGACATAGTTGGCCACCTTTGCTTGAAATAGGCTTTAAATCAACTGAGCATGGAAACTCAATTTGCCTGGGGATGTACTAGCCTTTAAATAAAGACAGTTGATATTCTCTGGCAGAACAATGGAGAAATCTCCTAACCCTATTAATATTATATAATGTTATTATATGTATTATGCCCTTAATAGACAGTCTTGGTTTCAAGTCATCAGCTACTCATAATGACTATACAACCTACTGTTTAGGGCAGAAATATAGTGAGTATGATTTTAAGCCTATTTGAACACATGCTTTCTTTAAAAGTGCCAATTTCATTACATATTTTCTTTTATTTCTCCCTGAAGATTATTTTCACATTATCTCCCCACAACCCTGGTCCTGCAGAATACCCCCTGCAGGTCACAGGGCTCTGTGATAGCTGCGCAGATCGCTATAAGGGTACCACCACACTGGTGAATGGATGGCTTTGGGTGTCTCTAGCCCAGGGGCACAAAGGGCCTAATGAGAGAGGGCGTGATGAAGCTCCTCAGGAACAAGGAGACCCAAATTAAGAATCAGCATACGTGAAAGCAATTAGCCATGGGCACATGCTACTGTAAAATAATTGGACGCACTGTGTGCAGTGCTCAGAACTACCTGACGCTTGCTGTCAACTTGTGTCTTCACTTCTGGGCTGAGCCTGAGCAAAATGAAAGCGAAAGGGTAAAAGCACCAGGTACTTAAGCCAGATTGCCGTGGTCAATGCAACCACTTGCAATTGTTCTACAGGGGTGCATGTTATTCTGTCATTTAAGATGACCTTGGAATAGTGCACTCAGAAATGTGGGGGGACAAAGAGAATTTATTTTTCAAGTTATCAAACATGATAAAAAATATATTTTCAAGATATCTGAGCAGTAAAAGTGCGTCGTGTCTGGAGGGGTTTCTAGTAGATCTACTCCTTGGAGTATTTCAGAAGGTTGGTTTCTACAACTTTCAGACAATTGTTTTGAAAGAGCAAAAATCTTGCTTGTTGTTCCACTGCAGGCTCACCGGGGCTAAATTTTTCTTGCCTTTTATAATGGTGACCTACTAATATTGTTTGGAAAAGATAAAATTTAAGTTTTAAGCCAGAATCCTTGTTCAATGTAAGTGAAACGGATTAGAGAGAGAGAGAGAAGGAAGAAAGATGCTGGTCTCCAACTGGTCCACAGAGGTGGCATGATTATTGCTTTTATAGTAACGGTATTATCACTTAGAAAAAGACAGTTTATAAGCAGGTGAAAATATACTGACGTAGCACTCCTCTCTATGCACACAGCCCTAACTTACGTAAGTTAGACATAAGCAAGGCATTGAAAATAAAATACGTATGCTGTATTTTAAGTTTTTCTAATTGACTCTCCCACTCTACTTTTAATGCATCCAAATTGTTTTTATCATATAAATGAAGTTTGAAAATGTCAGCCAGAATCCAAATTCCAGAATTTTATTAACAGCAAATAGTTGAGTAAAGCACTTATGAGATGGGTAAGCAGACCTGATCTCTTTGCTGTTCCACCTGTGACTGAAGTGTCCATCCCCTCTGTCTTTGTACCCAAGCACAGTCATTGTGGCCTGTTGGCAGTGGCAGTTTGGGTATTGTTGCATCTGTTGCTTGTGGTGTACTTCCTTCCTGGAAAGTTTGCTTTCCAGCTGACTGGATTAAGGAAAGGAATTTAGTTTGGATCAAAGAGGTGGTATTGATGCCAAACAACATCCTGCTGTACAGCTTGAGAACTCATTGCACTATCTTGCATGTGACAGAGCGAGCCAGCAGTTATATGGAGTGACGGTCACCTTTAAAAAACACAAATTAGCTGCCTGCTCTCTGTCTCCAAAGCAAAGCTTACAGTCGCAGCTAACTGTATATAAGACATTCGAGTGATGCTTCACATAAGAGACACTTGGTTTTTGCCAGGCTTTCAGCATCTCAAAATTCAAATGCCAGTACTCAAATACCAATTTCCTTATCAACACATCAGAGACTAAAGGAAATGAAATAAAATTAAAGAAATGGTACATAAAATTAAAAAAAAAAATCTACATCTATCTGATGAGTGATTAGTGAGAGGGTTTCTTTACTATTGAATTGCTCCATCTTCTCAAATGAGAGTTCTACCCTTTTCTTCCAATCCTTGATTTTTAATGTATCTCCAAACAGTGAAGTTTATTTTATTGAACTCTTGGACATGGATTGTGGGCTGGTTTCTTTGAATACACTTTAGAATTGATTTCTTCTGAAGATACAAGAGATTATCACTGTAGCAAGAAAAATAATTAGATTTGGCCACGATGCTTGTGCAAGAACTCTCTCAACAGATGGGGAGCCCAGTCCTTCCACGACTGTAAACAAATAAAATTCTAAATGATGCTGTATTTCAGTAAGACAAGTAAGATGTTAAAATAAATCAATGGCTGGTTGAATACAAACAAGATTCTCACTGCACATTTTTGTTTTCTAACCTTCTCTCTCTTTTCATTCTTTCTTTTAGTCTCTTTCATACTTCTTTAGAACCAATGCATGTATGCAGCAATATTTTTTGTTAAATTTCAAAGCTGAATTTGCCCAGAAGAACAAAGGAAGCTGTTTCTCAACTTTGATCTCATCACCCAGTTTCCATTCTAGAAGGGGTATAGCTACTGCAGGCCAAATTTGGCCCCGATTCCCTAAGAAAATATAGTCATTTGAATTCAGAGGGAACTGGAATTTTTGCATGTCTGAGGAACTTGCTGGCCTCGTAGCTTCAATCAACAAGCTCTGAACCTGCATGGCCCAAAGTAAGTCCTTCAATGAACTGTATATATTAAATCTCAGCCTCTAGCTTCAAAGGCCCCTGGCAGTGGATAGAGGCACAGATGAAAGGCTTGGTGAGAAGAGGTAATTAAAACTTAATGGATGCTTGTTGTATAAGTAGGTGCAAAGAAAAATGATCACTTTAGGTATTCACAAAGAATTTATAAAGAGGTCCATGTGTGATGAGTAATTAATTCTGGATAGTTAACACTAGGAAGATGACCTCTAAAAGACGTGGGCCAAGGCTAAGTGCCCAGCTCTGTCCCCTGGTATAGTTTATGAGGTGTTGCCTGCTCAGTGTAAGAAGAAGACAGTAAATCCAGGAAATCCGAAGAAAAGCTGACTTCTCCAAAATGGTTCTATTGAATGGATTCAGACTAAAGCAGTGACCTTCTGAGTTTTTGAGGTCTGTCCTAAAAGGTCTCCAGAGATAAAGGTGCACAATATGTACCTTGGGGAAAAATACACTGATTAGTGCTCCTGACCAGATGGTTTCAGAAATTAGAAGTGTCTCTTGCCTCAGGTGGTGACCACGGAGGCATTTGCTCCAGTTGCACCTGGACACAGCCTCTCAGGAAATGGCCGAGCCCCCAACAAAGTAAGGTAGGGGCTTAGGGTGTCAAAAAGATGAGGGGTAATTTTACAAAGCTTTCAGAACTTCAATCTCCAGTAAGCTGCGAGACCTGTCGAGCGGCAGCCACTTTTGTTTGTGTGTGTCAGATGACTCTAGCTTGAACGAGCTTTTTCATACACGTTCTGTTTGAAGCAAAGCCGTGCTGGGTTCTTTTCTTTTGTCATCCCGTGTCTGTGCAGGACAGGAGCGTTGCTTTCTCTCAACCCTGCCATCCTTCTCAGTTCTGTTTTTCTTCTCTCCATTCCCTCCCCACCCGTCTAAGTTCCTTAATGGACCTAGAAAAAAAATAGGCACTCTCATATCAAAGTAGGGAAATGTTGATGCAGTGATTTTCTTCCCTCACCAATAGGATGCTATTTGTCCAGTGCACGCACTGCTGAGTGCTGTCAGCGTATGACACGGGCCAGCAGGAACTCAGCCATAAGACACACATTTGCCACAGGTGAGAACCTCGACATAGATACAGGGACACGCGTTTAGAATACAAACATGAAAATTAAGAGAGAAAGGGAAAGGGAATATAGAATAGATTAACACCTACGTATTGAGTTTGAGGACTCTTTATTTGGAAAGCAAGATGCCTTTGGTGAAAATGTTCAATCTGATACCAATATACACGACCTACAGGCTTTTTCTTGACAATCTGAAGTCTCTAAGTCAATGAAACGTGGGAACAACGGTTCTTAGAAAGATGACAGCCAGAACCTGAAATTTCAAATCCTCAAACTTAAAAATCTTACATTTCCTGCTCAATGTTTTAAATCTTCTGATGCAAGTGAACTGTTGTAAAATTCAATTGGGAATCTATGAAAATAAATTCATTTACATAGGTAAACAGGTCATAATGAATGCATGCTCTTGAAACAGTGACAGTGTACTTCCTTCAGACCCTGTTTCTACTAAAAATAGAAAAAACTGGCCAGGCATCATGGCAGACACCTGTAGTCCCTGCTACTCGGGAGGCTGAGGCAGGAGGATCACTCAAGCTGAAGAGTTTAAGGTTGCTGTGAGCTATGACATCACGGCACTCGACCCAGGGTGACAGAGTGAGACTCTGTCTCAATAATATAATACTCACGACAAGTCACATTCTCTGCGTTTGACCCCTTGTTTTCCTGCTTCTCGCCATGGCCTTCTTAGGTGCATGGGCATTTTTAAAAAGCAATAAAAGCTCTGAATCCTTAAGCTTGCGTTATGAACACCCTAAGGCAGAGCATCCATGTTGCCAATCTTGTTCTGTTAATTCCTTCCACGGTATTTTGTATTTATTTATTATTTATTTACTACTGAATTGCTTTCAAGCTAATTATTTCGCCTCCTAAAACCTCAAAATACAGCTGTCACAGATAAGGACACATTTATTACCTGCATATTTGCTTGTTTCTATATGCCACTATGCCATTCTTCTACCTTACAGAAAACAAGTACCTAAAAGCAGCTAAAGTTCAGTCCCCGTTGAACTTTCCCTCATTGCCACAGGAATGTCATTTTGCAGCCTGTTTAAGTGGGCATCCAAACAAGGGGCACGTGCAGCATTTTTCTTCCAGTCGCCTGTATTCTGGGGTAATCTCCTTCCATTTTTTAATGCAAATATTTGCTGATGAGATTCAGAACTTTCAAAGGAGGGGCAAGAAACCCAGGCCCTGGTGCAGTGCAGTCTCTGCATGTCCTGTGGGTTGTCGCACTGGTGTGACACCAAGGTGGTGTGACACCAAGGTGGGTCCCTGGGCTCTGGTGTTATCTCTGACCTGTCCCTGACAAAGGCCCTGTCCTTTTTTTCTTTCAGTCTTAGTGTCCTTGGATGATCATTGCCTAGATCCGTTATCTGTTAGCAGTGACAAAATAGTGACTTTTAAAAGCTATGACTTCGTATCAATTTATTAAAATGCCTGCATATCACTTCCACTGTAACCCAGCGGATGGGTATTTCTTTCCATAAAGCCTTTGGTCTTTCCAAAGGCTACCAGGTTTTTTTTGTTTTGTTTTGTTTTGTTTTTTCCTTAAGTAACAACAAAGGCTATAGTTTTCTTCTGTTTTGTTTTACAAATCAATAGGAGGGTAAAAAATTTCAGGTTACATTGTTTTCAATTCTAAGGTAAAGTTCAAATTCAAGTTGTAGACTGCAGTTATTTTTAACACCAAACGAAGCCACAGCCTGATGAAGTATCCTGGCACACAGACCTCAGAAGGTTGAGACTAGATATTCAGGGGAGGAGTTACACAAAATTTCTTCAACAGACGTCAAGATGAGCACCGTGTCATTCAATTTTGAATGGTGGGAAGAAAAAAATAAACAATCCCTCCCCAGACATGAGTCCATCCTCTGCACACTTAGCAGAGGGCCCCACAGTGCGGTATTTTTCTTTACTTAATGTTATGAAGTTGTTCTCCAAGCTCTCCACAAATTCTCTCTATTAGATTATCTCAGAAGGCCACGGCTAGTGTGGAGCCTATTTCTCACTTTATAGAAGAGTCAAGCAGCCACGAGGCTGAAAAATCCATTCGGGATTGCACTTCGTGTCTCTGTCTTCTCCAAAGAAAGCTGGTCCAGGAGAATAAGCCAGAGCTGAAACAGGCTTATCTCCCAGAAGGCCCGAGGGCAAATGTAAGGTGCTGGCAAAGAATTAGTGAAGGCTCAGAGAATGAAATAAATACTTGTTTCAAATATAATTTGAAGGCATTGTGGACTGAGAGCAAGCTAATCTCGGAAAGAATGAGAACAAGTCCATCTTTTAAACACGCAGAACCCTTCTACAATAGCCAGTAACTGACTGCCACTGTGCTGTGCCTAGGGACACAAGGGCAGAAAACCACGGTCTTGTCTTGAAGGATGAAGGCCGCTCTTTGACCCTCCTGTGCCACCTATCCGTGTTAGAGGAGCTCAGCGTTTCTCCAGACCCTCCAGAATGCCACAGGAAGACAGATCCCCCCCCCCCCCATTTCCTCCTCCTTGCAACATCAGCCTTTAGAACAGTATTTTTTAAATGCTGCTATTAAAGTAGCAGGGACTTTGTATCTTTGTGTGAAACATCTCCTTCCACTCCCTCTGCATCTTTTTCCGAAGCTGCAAATTACAGAGGTGATTTGGACGTTCGTAAATATCATGCTTTTTCTCAACTTTGCCGCTCATTTAAGATGTTAAAAGCAGCGGCACAGAGGGCACAGGCTTTGGAGACGAGGAGGATGAGGTTTAGATAGCCGGCCGGCCATCTGCCTGTCATGCAACCATACTTGGTTCTAACCTCAGCTTTCTCTTCTGTAAAATCAGGATTAGAGCGTTTGCTTTTCAGAGTGTTTATGGAGGCTGGGTTATATCCGGAGCACTCCCGAAACAGTGCCTGGAAGGTAGGGATATTCAGACAGGACTCAGAAAAGTCACTTCCTCCTGTTATTTTTATTAATAGAAAATGTCCAATTTCTAGAACCAATTTAAAATCCATTAAATTTCTTCTTCTCAGGAAACAAATGTCGTCTCTAAATGAGATCTGACTTTTCCCAGCTTGCTTTGCATGGGATATGGGGACATTAGCCCAGTTGTCACTTTGCACTGCTGATGTGGACCTTGCCACACAGGCTGGTGATTCCTCCCTGGGAGGAATAAGAGACCCAGTGTAAAACCTCCACCAAGGATATCCAACCTATTTTTTTTCTCTGAGGCACATTGGAAGAACAGGAGTTGTCTTGGGCCACACAGTAAAAACACAAAGACTAGTAAAAGCTGATGAACAATTGTTAAAAAGGTCCATGCATACTTTTCATCATACCTGACACCGCAGATAAGCAAAAGAAGTCCTCCCAAAATCGGTCTGCCACCTGCAGGCTGCAGGTTGGACACCCCTGCAAAACATTTCCCTGTGGTAGGACATGAGTTTTGCAGTGGCTGTAGGAGAGAGGGTCAGCAAAACAGAGAGGTCTGGCTCTTCCTATTCAGAGCTGGCACCGTGGCTGGGGTTGTTCAGGCTTAATTCTGCTGAAAATATTTCACCAGTGTCCCAGCGTCAGCTGGCAGCCTGCCTTGTTCCCCTGCCTCTCTTAAGACACCTGGGTTTTGTCTGTTGTGAGGCTTAAACTCACCTCTCCATGGGCAGGACTATGCTAACCTAGTACTCCCTTCCCAGGGACTGGGGCCTGCTCCGATTTCCAGTCCACTGTTCGAGCCTGGCTGCGCCTCACAGACTTCCTCGAGGTGTGGGGGTTCTGAGCAGCAGAAGTCCACTTTGGGCCCCCTTCCTCTCAGGGCATAGGGATGGAGGACAGTCTCCAACTCGCCCGAGCTCTCTCCCATCTGCACTATCCTTTGCCATCTGCAGGAAGCGGCTGCCCAGAATCCGCACCATCCTTCTTGTGAGTTCCAGGCTTTGCCTTCCCCACTAGGTCCTGTCCAGCCAAACCTCACCCAGCCCTAAGGCAGGACATCCAAATTCAGAACTGACTTTCGCGTCTCTTTTGTTTTGATTGTGGCTGGGTGAGCGGCATCTGCCATTGAGGCACAGAGGAGACCTGTGGGTTAAGGAGATCGCTTTCTTCTCTTCTTTGTTTTGCTTCAAGCATCTTTGTCTTGATGCATTAAAAAAAAAAAAAAAAAGCTCATTGATGAAAAATATCTATAACATTATTACTGAGAACAACCAAAAAAGAAAACCACAGAGAATACAGGAAAAAAATGAATGAAAGGAAAAAAATTGGCTGACAATCATGTGACCCATAGATAATCATTGCTCCTTTAGAATGTTTTTGAGGCCAGGCATGATGGCTCACACCTGTTCTCCCAGCTCTGAGAGGCCAAAGCAGGTAGATTGCCTGAGCTCGGGAGTTCAAGACCAGCCTGAATAAGAGTGAGACCTTGTCTCTACTGAAAAAAAGAAAACTAGCCAGGCGTGATGGCGGGCACCTATAGTCCCAGCATCTCGGGAGGATGAGGCAAGAGGATCGCTTGAGCTCAGGAGTTTGAGGTTGCTGTGAACTATGATGATGCCATGGCACTCTACCCAGGGCAATAGAGTGAGATTGTCTCAAAAAGAAGAATTTTTTTCAATTCACTAGAAATTAATGAAGTTTCAGTTATACAAAATGATAAAGTTCTGCAGATCTGTATAGTGAGCAAGACAGTACGCATGCCAAAAATTTTAACAGTGGAGATTTTTTTTTTTTTTTTTTTTTTGAGAGACAGAATCTCAAGCTGTCGCCCTGGGTAGAGTGCTATGGCGTCACAGCTCACAGCAACCTCAAACTTGTGGGCTCAAGTGATTCTCTTACCTCAGCCTCCCAAGTACCTGGGACTACAGGCACCCGCCACAACCCCCTCCTATTTCTTTTTGGGTTACAGTTGTCATTGCTGTTTTAGCTGGCCTGGGCCAGATTCAAACCCACCAGTCTTGGTGTACCATGTACGTGTACCATGTACTCCGCCAACAGGGGAGATTTTATGATAAGGATTCTTAGCACAGTTTTAAAAGAAATTGGAATCCCAGCTATTCAGGAGGCTGAGGTAGCAGAATTGCTCGAATTTGGGAGATCCACGTCAGCCTGGGCAATATAGTGAGAACTTGTCTCCAACAATTAGTTAATTGAATTAAAATTTAAAATATTGAGGAATCATTACATGTATGCACACGCACATATCTATTCTTTTTGAAACTTAGCTGTAGCTTATAAATTTTTAAGCCTCAAAACAAGGAATGACAATTTTCAAGATGCAGAAAATCCAATTAAGTTTATTGTTTCACTGCCAAACACGTTATAAATGTTGAGAAAAGTGTTTATTGATAATCACTTGGAAACTTGCTCTTGATTATTTAAAATTATTAAAGTCATTCATGTTTCATAACAGTTCTGGGAAATACTTGGAATCTCTTAAAGAGTTTATAGTCAGCTAACTGGAAAATTCCTGTTTAACCCCTTTTATTATCATATGATATCAGCCAAAGTCCATAATATGTCTTAGTTTCTGAGTCATCGTCTTTAAAACTGAAATGTGGGATTATATACGGAGCATAAAATATGGTACTGCGTGTTTGGTCAGTCTCAACATTTGCATGACATATGACATCTTTATGTACAGCATCTGGCATGACCATTTAAACATGGTACCTTCTTACCTCTCTTAAATAAGAAAAGATGTTAGCATGCAAATGAATGCAAATGAGTTGAGGATACTTGATACACCAAAAATAAAGAACATTTTCTAAATTAAATCCACCAGTGTTTTACAACAAAGATGTTGAGAGCCTTGGTGTTAAAATACATAATAAACTGGTAAGCACCAAACCAAATAAGGTGCTATTATTTCAGTAATTACATTAAATGGAGGGTTTATTTCTCATTTTGCAGAAATCTCGCCCAGGTGGGTAAACATTTTGCAAGTTTGGATACCACCTGACAAGAAACAATTAAGAAACCCAGTATTTAGTTTGTTAATTTGTTACCTGACTTGAATTAAGAATAAATTAAGCTGTGTTCTTTATTTATTAGCAAGATTCAAGGAAGCAAGGTTTCGAGAAATAAATAGAGTTGAGTTTCTTGGCAACTGATTTTAATTATGAACTAACTTTCAAAGACAGCTCCCCATTTGTTCTGTTTACAATAATTTCAGAAAGCAAATCTCTGAACTATAATTGATAGCTTTCAGACAACACCCTTCATCTCAAATATTTGTTTATTGCAAAATCTAAATAGTAATCATCTAGGCATGAATTCCAACTTGCATTGATTCATAAAGCTAAATTGCCAGTAATTATTTAAATAATAATAAGCATTAAGATATGTAAATAAGTAATTATTATATGTGAAATTTCTAATATTTGCAAAACGAAGTTATAATTAATGAGAATTCACTGTCAGTATCCATGGCAAATTAGATGACTGTTATTAACAGGCTGCAGAATGGTATAATTAAGCTTTTTAAAGTATCTAAAATTATTTTTATCATTGCTGACCTCAGAATTTCCTGATAGAAACTTTATCCCAACTATCAAGATGAAAGAAAAAACATACTCTTTTGTCTATCGTCTTGAAACTTTCACTTCCCGCGGTTCAATCTGAAAGATAATGCATCTGCTTAACATCAAGCAGTTTTTAGAACTCTCCTTGAGAACTTTCCACCATCAGTGATTCATAACCACCTCCTTTATGTGATCGTATGATATTTCTTTTAAAGTCTACATTTTAAAGTTATTTCAGGGGCCCACTTAATCAGGGTTACAGAGGCAGCCCTGGGCTTGCCTTCATCTCTTCCCTGCTTGGGTTTCGTCTCAGCATTCCTCTACCTCCTCTGCTACCGGCAGCTCAAACCATGCTTTGCTAGCATGCCTTTGACCAAAAGAATAATTCTGAGCTTGCACCATACCATTTATTTGGAGAACTTAAAATAAGTAAGAATCAATAATATTTTTATAAGCTACAAATACATAAAGACATGCCCTATAATAAATGCCAAAAGAAAAAAAAAAAAAAAACCTAAGAAGTTTCTTTTTTTTTTTAAGATTTTCTTTTTATGCTACAGTTCCACTGTTGGTAATTTTAAATGATATTCAGAAAATAAATAAGATTGTCAGAGAATGAGCATTTATTACCCAATACAACAAGGAGTAGTTTTAGATCAGGAATGGGATTACTCGGAGAGCAGAAAGGAGACTCCAAGCAGGCAGGCGTCAGGCTGCTCTCTCCTGCACCCAGCAGGCCTGGGGTGAGGGAGGCACTCAGAGAAATTTATTAAAGATAGAAACAGATGAGGGAGGAGTGAGGAAGAGGAGAGCGTGAGAACAAGCAAGAAAAACAGAAGCTGTTACCCTCATCCAAAATCGAGGCGCAGACAAATCTGGAAAATTTCATGGCATGAGAGCTGGGATTAACATGATCCCTCCTTCTCACCCTTAATAAAGTGCAATGTCCAGGGAGAGGGGTATTGCTGCTGAGGAGCCTGTCCGTCTCGGCTAACTGGATTCATCTGGTCACGGGAATGGCTGCAACCCCTCTCCCGCCATATTGGACTAGGCCTCACGGTTCATTCAGAAAGATTACTTTGCACACTGGCATCATTCTTTTTCTCTCCATGTGGTAGAGGAAATGGAGATAAAAGGTATGGTATATTCCCTTTCAGAGTCTTAGCAAAGAGGGAAAATAGCTTAATACCTCCCTGTAATAAAGAATGCAATTTCATTATTCCATCATTAGAAGCAGGGTAATTTATTAAAATGTTAACATTAAAATATTAGTTTGTATTGCCTTGAAACATCCTAGAGAGGATAGCTGGATGATGACACCCTACCAATTAATTCCTCCAGTCTCCCTAAAAATTTCCAGACCCCAGGTCACAGAGGCCAGCGATCTGCAGGAACTACATAGCCTGAGACTGTGCCCAGGGTAGCAGGGCCTCTGCAGCCCCTCCACGCAGTGTGTGACCCCGAGACTGTGCCCAGGGTAGCAGGGCCTCTGCAGCCTCTCTGTGCAGTGCATGGGCCAAGGCCTCAGTACAGTCAGTGGACAGCAAGATGAAGATTCCCACATTCCACAGGGAGGATTGACAGCAAGTGGTCAGCAATGATGGCGGGAAAACAAGTTGGAATGTGACAGGTGGAGGGATGGAGCCTGAGGGAAAGGACTGGGGCAGGGCAGATGGGACTGGGGTGCTGGCTGGAATGAAACTCACTGAGGTCTCTCTAGGAAGGGGCTGTTTGAGCAAAGATGAGGAGTTAGCCTGGGAGGAATGGGAGGAGAAACATTTTGGAAATGCAGAAAGTGGGAAGGGCCCATGAAGGATGAAAGGGAGGCTGGCAGCACAAGCAGGGTCCCCCTGACCAGCACCTGGTAGGGAGTGAGAGCTTCACACCGGGTGCTGAGCTGATCCCTGGGAGGGCAGGCAGGGAAGGAGGGACCTTGAAGACCCCCCTGCAGCCCTGAACAAATCTCAGGCAGACTAGGATGAGCCTGCAGATAAAGCTGCTCGTCAGAGGAGGCGCCGGTGCGGGAGACACAGCCTGGCCCTAGAGGCCGGGCCTTGCTCAGTCCCTGCCAGGGCAGGAGCACAGCCGGGAGATGTGAAGCAGGCTCAGAAGGCCGCATGGGGGAGCAGGCCCGCCTGCTGTGCTCAGGTAGCACAAATGAGGGGGTGAGCAGAGTGTGCAAGAGGAAGCATGGCAGAGCCTCAGGAAAACAAGGGCTTGGGGTGGGACTGAGGGTCCTCAGCTATAGCAAGGGCTTCACTCTTTTCACTCTGAGTGGCATGAATTTACCCCCAGTGAAAAGCACCGGGTTCTGAGCAAACATGACTCATTTCAGTTTTAAGAGCAGCACTCTGGCCACTCCACTGGAAATTAGTGGTAAGGAGGGCAGGAGAAAGGAGGGGACGCACTAGGAGGGACTTCAGGGTCTAGGTGAGGGCTGAGGGACCAGGTGAGGTCGGGGGACCAGGTGAGGGCAGGGGGACCAGGTGAGCACTGGGGTACCAGGTGAGGGCGGGGGGACCAGGTGAGGGTGGGGGGACCAGGTGAGGGCTGAGGGACCAGGTGAGGGCGGGGGGACTAGGTGAGCACTGGGGGACCAGGTGGGCGCTGGGGGACCTGGTGAAGACTGGGGAACCAAGTGAGAGCCAGGGGACTAGATGAAGGCCAGGGGACCAGGTCAGGGCCATGGGATCAGGTAAAGGCTGGGGGACCAATTGAGAGCCAGGGGCTAGGTGAAGGCTGGGGACCAGGGGAAGGCAAAGGTTCTAGATGAGGGCCAGCGGACCAGCTGAGGGCTGGAGGCCAGGTGAGGGTCAGGGGACCAGGTGAGAGCCGGGGCTAAGTGAAGAGCTGAGGACCAGGTGAGAGCCGGGGGCTAGGTGAAGAGCTGGGGACCAGGTGAGAGCCGGGGGCTAGGTGAAGGCCGGGGGACCAGCTGAGGGCTTGGTGAGCAGGTGAGGGCAGAGGGAACAGGTGAGGACTGGGAATCCAGCTAAGGGTCAGGGGGCCAGGTGAGGGCTGGGGGTGCAGGTGAAGGCCAGTGGACCATCCAAGCTGGCATGTCTGTGTGGGAGGAAGAAGCGACGAGATGGCCCAAGGACTGCACATGGAGTGTAGGGGAGAGAGGGAGGTTGCATGTTTCCTAGGTCGGTGGTGACAAAGCACCGCCAAATGAACGACCTACACAACCGAATATCACCTCCTCACTGTGCTGGTGGCCGCAGGTCTGACGTCGTCGTTGGTTCCTTCCTGTGGCCACTCTCCCAGCTCCTGGCAGACTCAGGCATCCCTTGGCCTGTCCCTGGCCGTCTCCCTGTGTTGACTTTCTTCCACTTGTGCAAGTCCGTCTGCATCTAAATTTCCCTCTTGTAAAGACGTCAGTTACACTGAATTACGGCCTACTCTCACGGCCTCCTTTTCACTTCTGCAAAGACCCTATTTCCAGATAAAATGACATTCACAGACACTGAGGGTTGCAACTTCAATGCCTTTAGGAGGACACAATTCTACCCACAACAGAATAAATCCAAGAGTTTTGAACTAAACAACTAAAAGGATAGAGTTAATTGTGTAGTCATGAATCAAGTTCAGGAGACAGGCTGGACACAGTGGCTCATGCCTGTAATCCCAGCACGCTGACAGGCCGAGGTGGGCAGACTGCTTGAGGTCAGGAGATTGAGAGCAGCCTGATCAAGAGCTAGATCCCACCTTTACTAAAAATAGAAACATTAGCTGAGCATGGTGGTGGACGCCTATAGTCCCAGATACTCAGGGAGGCTGAGGCAGGAGGTCTTGCTTGAGCCCAGGAGTTTGAGGTTGCTGTGAACTGTGATGATGCCACAGCAGTCCACCCAGGAGACAGAGTGAGACTCTGTCTCAAAAAACAAAAACAAAAACAAATAAAAACAAAGTTCAGGAGACAGGTCTGGGCTAAAGATATAAATTTAGGGATTGTCAATCTATAAATGAATAATATTTGAACCCATAATGCTAGCTAGATAAAAAAGACGGAGTGAAGGAACAAGCTCTTTGAAATCCCAAAGTTAAAGTAGGGGAGAAAAGAAACCACCGAAGGCAAGACAGCGTGGCCCAAAAGATAAGGGAATAAACACGGCGCTGTTATTTGCCGTATATTGACAGCTGAGTGCAGAACAGGCACTGTGGTCCAGCCGGTACACATTATCACTTATTTCAACAACTCTGCAAAGAAAATTTTACCCCTGTTTGTGCAAATAGGCAGCATGAGCTGAGAGAGAGCTGGTGCTACCAGCTATGCCCCCTGGGTTCAATCCCCAAACCTCTTTCTCTCCAGCTCTGCGATCTTCTCAAAGTGCTTTGCTCCTCTTTTCCTCAGTTTTCTCAGTGGTTAAAAGTAACAGTCCCTCCCCCACTGCATTTTGTAAGGATTAAGTAAGGCAAAACTCTGAAAAAGGAAATGAGTCACCAGGTCATTGCCTGTTACCTAAGAAAATATCTGCAAATTAAGTACTTTAAAAGTCACACAGCTCCTGGGTGGTGCCTGTGGCTCAATGGAGTAAGGCCCCTGCCCCATATGCCGTAGAGGCAGGTTCAAACCCAGCCACGGCCAAAAACTGCAAAAAAAAAAAAAAAGAAAGAAAGAAAATAAAAGTCACACAGCTCCTAAGAAGCAAAGAGAAGATTTGAACTGATGATTTTCTGCCTTCAAAGTTCTTCCTGTTTCTACCATTTCACAGTGAATGTGACTCTTTCCTTAGCATTAGCATAGATTAATTAATCTAAGTAGGGGAACTGATCATTTGGAAAAATGGAGAGACAGTTCTGAAAGGCTGCATTGAAGATGTTTTACTAAATAAGAAATGAAGTTTTGAGAGGATAAGTTGTCATGTGTATGTGAAAGCAACAAAACCAAGAAGCACAAGAGAGCCCCGGCCCGAGGTCTGGGATAGGCACGGTCTGCCCTGCCAGAGTCTCTTCTGAGAAATGGAGCCCCTGGTGTGAGATTTTTAGGGGGAACTCAGAAGATAAGGGCCTTTGCTTCTCTCTGTCTGCCTTACCTGCAAGTTCTTACCACCAGGGGCAGGATGACCATGAATGTCTGTTTAAAGCCTGTGCTGAAAAAGTAATCAGAGAGAATCAGTGTAGGGCACATCCACAAGCCCCTGGTTGAAGAGGACTGAAACCAGAACAATCAGTATCAAAGACGGTGGGGAGTCAAGGGCAGTGCCTGCGAGGGAAGAGGGCTTTCATGCTGATTATGAAGAGGCCAAGTCATCCCAAGCAAAGCTGCAGTAAAGCAAAGAGAATAAAATAGTTTTCGAAGATGCACAAGCCCGGGTGACAGGAGATAAAGGCCAGAAGAGGAATCATGGAAAGTAGAGGTGGCCAGAATGAATCCCGTTCAAGTAGCTAAAGGGTAAATTAAACGAATGAAAATAGGATCACAAATCTTAGGGCTAGCCGAGGCCTGTGACATCATCTCCTTAAGTAGCTTTCTACACGAGGGGGACCGGGGCTCAGAGACATCTGGACACTTGTCCAAGTCCTCGCATCTGGATACTGGCTGAGCCAGAACATGAAGGACCAGGTCATACCTGAAGGGTTGATTCTGACAGGTTTAGGGAAAAAGAACACTGAAGTCATGTCCAAAAAGAGGAGCCAGTGGTTTGAGAAGAGAGAGAAGTTTATTACTTGGTCAGCAGACGAGGAAAATGGCAGACAGTGCTCTCAAAATCCAAATTCCTGCTTTCTGAGCAGAAGCACAGAGTTTTTAAAAGTCCTGGTCCCAGAATCCTATCTTGGGCCAAGACAATCTTGTGGCCTCTGCCCAGATTCAGCCCATCTTCAGCTGAAAAGATCTTGTGACCTCCATCCAGATGATTCTCCTGAACTGTCTCCTCTGGTACACAGAACAGAGACATTCCCTGCCCCTCCAGATCACTAGCCCAGAGCAGTGACGTGGGTTTCAGTTCCCAAGAAGTTGGAAAGACAGGAAATATTTTTGCCCTTTTTTTTAGACCATTCCCTTTGCAACAAAAGGATCTCTACTTTCAAAAAGGAAGAAAGACTATAAAATCTATATGGAAGGTTCAGGTGGGAATTAAACACCAAAAAGCACCTTGGCCAAGTGCCATGGCTCATGCCTGTAATCCCAGCTCTTTGGGAGGCTTAGGCCGGTGGATCCCATGAGGTCAGGAGTTGGAGACCAGCCTGAGCAAGAGAGAAATCCCATCTCTACTAAAATTGGAAATATTAGACAGGTGTCATGGTGGGTACTGGTAGCTCCAGTTACTCAGGAGACTGAGGCAGGAGGATTGCCACTTGAGCTCAGGAGTTTGAGGTTGTTGTGAGCTACGATGATGCCACATCACTCTACCCAGGGTGACGAAGTGAGACTCTGTTTCAAAATCACCATCACCACCAAAAAGGCACCTCACCATCTGCAGCACAGGAGAGTAGGGACACGGAAAACACCATCTTTCATTCTGCTTGAAAAAATATAAGGGAAGATCTCTGAGAGCTGCCACAATGGGTAAAGGGTTACTAAATTTAATATTTGAGTGTAGGGAGCCTTTGAAATCTACAAATTACTTTATTAAGTAAAAAGAAAAAATAATTATCTATAAAAGGAGAAATAGTTTAAGTGTTCTTTTTTTTCTAAACAGCTATTCCACATTTTTTGTTGAAGAAGCAAACTATATACTAAATTAAGCCTGATTTCATATATATAAAAAAAAAAGTTCTTGGATGACTACCACGGTGTGGACTAGGGAATTCAGCTCAAAATTTATAGCACTTATATAGGGTTTTTTCCTCCGTATTTCTCATGTTTGTATTGCAGTAATGAAGAAATATGGAAGCCGTCTGGTGGCCAAATAATATCTGTAAATTCCCATGGATAAAGCCTCCCCTTTATATTTCAAAGTTATTAAGTTCAAGTCCGGTTATGGTTCTATTTTTATGAGTTTTTCCCCCATCGATGCAATTATTGATTGATTAATTCTTATTGGCTTTCTAAAGTAGAAAAAAATTATGGCTGAAATAAAATACTGCATGGAAAGGAAAAAATAAAGTACTTATAAAGTGAAAATCTGAGAGGAGAGTTAAACCCTTGATTCTGGACATCCAGCTCTCGTGGGCACGTGGCAGTCCTGAGACCAGGAGACACTTGGCTGAGGCGTGGGTTCAGGAGGGGAGCAGCACTGCCTGCCAGGCTCTCGTCTGAGCAGCGATGGCCCTGAGCCCGCACAGTCCGCACAGCGCCAGCAGCCCTCAGCTCACTCCCCCTCTCCATCTGCAGACGCTGAGGCCCGGAGAAGTCAAAAGACTTGCTCAGTGTCACATGGGGAGACATGACAAACCCAGAATTCAAACTGACCATTCTTCTCTCTTGAATGCTGTCTCTCTTTTTTCTTTCTCCTTCTTCTTCTTTTTTTTTTTTTTTTCATACTTCTGACCCAAGCCAAATGATGTGTTCCCATAGTTGCAGCCAAAGGTTTGACGCAGATGTAGGTACACTTGTCACAACCTGTGATCCAGACAGGAGCTAGGAGGTCAGACAAGTTGCAAGCTCCTCTTTGAAGACATTGCCTTAACCACAAATAGAAACCAGGAACTATTTTTCCTGTGAGCTCCATAGCTGTCTTACCAGATTCACCTCGGAAATGGCAACTTCTTTGGCTCCAAGGATCAGAACATACTTTTGGAAATGGTGGGGGAAGGGAGTGTCAATTCCACAGTGTCAGAGTCAGTATTTTTACCCCCTCAATAACTTGGTGTCTGCCTGTATTGGTAAAGCCCTCTCTCAGATGGAAAGCAGTCTCCTAGGGATTCACCTGAGTACCTTTGTAATCAGGAGGGGGAACG
The DNA here is from genome assembly GCA_963574355.1 of Loris lydekkerianus. NCBI lineage: Eukaryota > Metazoa > Chordata > Mammalia > Primates > Lorisidae > Loris > Loris lydekkerianus. The sequence continues at coordinate 17,611 of CAUYPK010001939.1, read as the reverse complement.
AGTATTTCCCTGGAGAGGAAGCTCACAGCCACATAAGACCTTGAACCTGGCAGAGATCAATAAAGTCCTATGTCTATATAACTATTCTCCCATATTGTACACTTGGGAGATTGTAGTCTAGAAGGAGAGTATAGACCAGGGCTAGAGCAAAATTACATGCATAAAATAAATTTCATAGCTAAACGTGCTTCTTTAAAACGTCTAAGTTCAATGCAGGCACAGTGGCTGTAATCCTAGCACTCCGGGAGGCCCAGGAGAGCAGATTGCCTGAGCTCAGGAGTTCGAGACCAGTCTGAGCAAGAGCAAGACCTCATCTCTCCTAAAAATAGAAAAACTAGCCAGGGGTAGTGGCGGGTGCCTGTAGTTCCAACTACTCGGGAGACTGAGGCAGGAGGACCATTTGAACCCAGGAGTTTGCTGTGAGCTGTGACACCACAATACTCTACTTAGGGTGACAGAGTGAGACTCTGTCTCCAAAAGGAAAAATCTAAGTTCAACTATATGAAATTTCCTTGAGGGGGAAGGTCAAAAATGATTGAATTATAGCTATTTCATGTGTTCGGCCTAATGGATGTACCATGATTCCAGGTGGAATGTCTATCAAATGGTAATAATGGACCAAACAAGCTTAGGCAGTTTAAGTCCTTATGATCTTAAAAATCACAACTTTTTCCATATTTCTAATTTCTAGATCCAAAATATCCATTAATCATGTAACAATAACTAACATACAAATGAAAATGTTCACATTGGACTAGGGCTAGTAATTACTTTATAGTTATACATTTGATTTTGCTTCTCATTTTTTGCAAAATTCTAGAATTTGTGCCTATATTTTTTCTTTCAAAATTGTTTTTACCCAAATGAACTCAGTGTACTCTAGAGAAATGTATTGAACTGAGCATTAGGTGATATTTCAAGAAACATGAGTAACCAGATAAGAACTGGGTAGAAGTTGACTCTGTCTTACCACGCCACATACAAGAGAAGGCCCCTGGCTCCAATGCCCCTGAGTGTGCCCCATTAATTCTTACTTACATGCCTCTCCTCCTCATGTGGTTCACATCATTTTTAATGCTCCCCTCACTCATAAAGTCCAAAATATTTTTATGAAGTATTCTGTTGTTGTTGTTGTCACAGAGTCTCACCTCACCCTGTCCCCTGAGTAGAGTGCCATGGTGTCATTATAGCCCACAGAGATCTTCCTCCTCAGCCTCCCGAGTAGCTGGGACTATAGGAGTCCACCACAACACCCAGCTAGTTTTTTTATTTTTGTAGAGACAGGGTCTCACTCTTGCTCAGGCTGGTCTTAAACTGCTGATCTCAAGCAATCCACCTGCCTCAGCCTCCTAGAGAGCTGGGATCACAGGCGTGAGCCGCCATGCCCAGTTCCTTTGTTATCCTGGTTGACATGTTATCCTGTCTTCCTCAGTCTCTACCTACAATTTACTTTTAATCTCCTCATTAGTTTAGCTAATGTATGCATTTTATTAGTTCTGGTAGTCTAGACACATTGTGATCCTCCGCTCTGTTTTGGGGTACCTCAAATAGTGTTCAGCTCAGAAGAGGTATTTGAGAAGCTACAGAAGGAATTGGTGTTATAAGATGTAACGGGCATAACCTCTGTGCTTCAAACGTTTATGTAAGACAAGTCAACATTTAAATATTCCAATCTACTTCTGCTTAAAGCATAAAGATATTAAAGATAAGAGGTGACAATAGACTACATAAATAGTGTATACAGTTTTTAAAATACTGTGTTTTCTTCAAAACAGTCAGGCAAGAGGAGGGATTGCATCACTTTCATTTAGTCAGGTGGAAGTTGGAAGCAGGATTGGATTTGGGGAGCACATATTGAGAATTTATTATTGGGCATGAGAAAGGGGTAAAGACAGTCCACAGTGATGTAACCGAAAGCTCTGTACTTTGTCCATGGAGCCACTTTAGAAGAATGGGGACAAGTGGTGGAAGAGAAAGAAAAAGAAATTTATTACTTCTCTGGCAAAGGATGAAAATGGCAGGTTATTTTCTCAAAAATCCAAATTGATTAATCCCATAATCCCACTTCAAGCTAAAACCATCTTGTGACCTCCACCCAGATTTGTCCCCTCTCCAGGATTCCTTTGTGCTATCTCCTGTGACACAAAGATCAAAATGCAGCCCCCGCCCCTCCTGGCCGCGGGCCTGAGAGGGAGACACAGGTTTCAGTTCCTCAAAAGAGCAGAAGCCATTTATTTCCAGACCATTCTCTCTGTAACAAAGTCACAAGAGACTGGAACAAGGATAGACTTTAGGAGGAAAGGAAAGGTTTAGTATGACTGTATGGATGTTACTCCTCCAGACTTCTGCGGAGAGAAGCATGCTGGGTTGATCCAGGAAAGCCGCTCCACCTGTTCTCATCAGGCACTGCCCTGGGGATGGGACACTGAAGTCAGGTGCCCCACGGCTGGGATGGAATGTTGGGTGATATGAAGGGGAGGGGGCGGGTATTGGTCTGGAGAGGGAGATCATGGCCACACAAGACCTTGAACCTGGGAGAGATCAATAAAGCCCCATGTGCGCAGAGCCCAGAAGGGAGCCAAGCTGGGGTCCATAATAAATACCAGTGAGAGCAGAAAAGACAAAAATACCAAAGAGGACAATGGCTCTCAAAGAAGTAATGGTAGAGCAGTAAGAGGTGATTTCAGAGATGGGATTAAGCAGAATAAAATTAACTGAGCCAAAACAGCAAAAAGACCCCATTGCACAAGACCAGAATAAGAGCTACTGTGACATCTTACAGAGGAAAGGGGTCAGTGCAGGATAGAAGTGTGCGCCCCCAACAGGAAAAACAATGAAAACCCAGATTCTTGATAGGTTCCTTTGGGAAGGGGATGGGTGTACAATACTGAAAGGAAGGTACCTTTATTTTAAAGAATTTTAAAGAATACCTCCTTTTACAAAGAATGATTAGACTCAAGCTACTTCACTTCACTCAGATGCTCTCCCCAAGAGTAACTCAGACACTCCTGGAGCTCCATTAATCTCTTTTGGTCCCTAGAGCGCCATTAAGTGCAGGCAGCAGTAATTTACTAAATTGCATACTCGAAGCCTGAAAGAGTTAACGCGACTGCAAAAGTGCCTAACATTTACCCAGGGAGTAATTTACACACTGGAAGCATCTGGCTGAATATGGATTCAATTGTTTACTGTACTTCGGTCTCACAGAAAGGAGGTCACGTGCTTTCTCTTACTGAAAAGTTCTGGGGAGCAATTTCTTTCATTTAAAAAAATATGCACCAACTGCCACACTCTCTTTCTGTAATCTGTTTTCATAGTGCTAAAAGGAAAAGATGTTGCAAGAAATAAACTTAGTTTCTTTGATTCGTCCGAGCAAACAACTTTCTTTTAATTTTGCCTTTGTTACCAAGAGGTTTGGGGGTTATGTAGGTTTGAAGTGATACCAAGTAACCAGTAGAATTGGGAACCATCTTTATTTCCTCTCCAGAAGAGGTCATTCTGTAGATTTGCACAAATGTTTGCATTTTACCTCTCGGTGCACCAGGCTACTTTAGCGCAGTGCTGCTTAATAAAGGAGAGAACAGGAAGATGTTCTCACATGAATCGGTGCAGAGTTCCTCACATGTTCAGGGGGCACAGATGTCAGCAGAAACACCTGCACAGGTATTAATATCTCTAAAAATTCCATCTGCATGTTATATCCCAGCACCACGGACAGTATGTTTTAGGGAGAGAGGGAGGTCTCACTTAAAAAAATCTTGTCACCTGACATGGGGGGTGGGGTGGGGGTGGGGGTACCAACAAGCCAACAAGTGCAGTGAATTCAGGACTTTACTACGGGATGTGCTTCAGAGACAGCTTTTAACCACCAACATAATGACACCCTTTCCCAGGGTAGCTGAGAGCCAGGGCTCAGTATGTAATTGCTTATATTATGTGTCTCAAGTGGAAATATTCTCAATCAGCATCTTCTGTCTGACCTACAGAAATGTGTGATCATTTTTATTAATATTTTATTCATTTGCTTAGAATAGACCTAGGGCTACTAGGTCTCACTGTTCTTTATTAAATTAGGTCGAAGTTCATTTTATCTTTTCCAAAAAGCTTATTGAGTAGAATAACCAATGTACACACAAGTTGTCAGTTAGGGGATTTGATCATTTTAATAATTTTCTGTTATTTATCAACTACATGTCCTATGTGATATCCTGTTTCTCTTGATTAGTTGATATGCTGTAAGACTGACATTCCTTTTCAGGTAAAATAAAGTTTATTCTTTAGATTTACTGCAAATAAATATTATACAGCAATATTGAACATTGACAAATTCTCCTGTAGTTTTAATGTAAAAAACTCTTCTCAAAAATCCCAAATCTTTGTACTCTGGATGTGTGCAATAAGGAAGGAAGTGTTTTAAAAACATGTGATAAGATCCCCCCTTGATCTCTATGCTTTGAAATGAGAAATATTTTTTTTCACTCTGATTGTCCTAGTCGATTTGAGTCTCAATTCTCACATGTATTTTAACTGTGAATCTACCTCCTCAGTGATGGAATAATTGCTACAATCCTTCTTCCCACCCCCACTTTTCTGGCTGTCCCCTTTTTGGTCTGTGGGTCTCCTAAAGCTTCCTGGAGTCTCTTTAATCCTCCTTGGTTCTTTGCATTTTCCTCTGATCTCAGAACAGTTCAGAAGCAGGCTGCATTCCTGGCAGCCCTTAGGCCACCTTCCTCTTGCCTTTACTCATTCTATTGCTAACATGTTGTGTTTAGTACAAACACATGTAAATAAGTGTAAGCACAAAATTATTGATGCATATATTGTATCGGCGTAAATGTTCCTTTTGCCATGAATTCCAAAGCAATTTATAGAAAATGTATGCCTGTAACAGTCATATAAAATAAGGAAATGTGAAATGGTATTATTTTCTATTCTATGGATTTTTAAAGATATTCAGGAAGAAAACAAAAGTGGCTTCTTTTTCCTGTCTAAAATCCTCCTGTGTTGTTCTCACATGCTTCGAATGATGCATTCAGCAAGACTTACTCACATTATGAGTATATATGTGTTTCATTTCGTTGTGTTTAAAAAAAAATAATGCAAAGGATTATAAACCATATATTATTTGCCCATTAACCTAAACGCAAATGGGGAAGAGCAACCTGTTCTAAAGCAAGGTAATCTCTAGTAAATTACCGAGTAACAATATTTCAGATTACTACAACGTTAATGTACTAAGGCTTAAATTTTAAAAGATTGCCAAAACCTCATAGGCTTTTTATGGGTTGTTTTTTGTCTAAAACAAGTCGCGTATGTGTATGTATGTGTGTGTGTGTTTGTATGCGTGTTTGTATGCGTGTTTGTGTGTGTGTGCCTTTAAAAGAAAGAAATGCATTTGACTGCAAATGTGTACATTGCTACAAGAAAGTAAAAATAATTCACTAGAGAATTAGGGAGAAGCCTTTTAAACAGAAGAACAAAGAAATAGGAAAGAATGATCACTGCACAATCTCTGCTCTGTCCAATAGTGATGGCTACCGATGGGAAGACATCAAGTAACATCTTTAGGAAAACGGAAAAGTTCATTCACCCTTACGTGTCTCTGTTCTGCACCTGAATGATAAGCTCATTTCTTTTAGAAAAGTAGTAATATCTTAGCACATAAGTAGGTACTTTGCTGCTCCAAAAATTTTCCTGATAGAATTTATATAATAGCATATTTTTACATGGTGATATTCATAAAAGAAAAAGAATCAAATGCATGTTAAAATTCCATGCCCCCAAAACATCACATGCTCCCTGGAAACATCCCAAGCTTTTATCATAACAAACCAGCTAAGGTTCCCATAGAGAAAAAAACAATGGACTAATATAGGAATTTCAGGACACGTACCTTTTATCTGCAGGAAGCTGAGACTGCTATACTGATATCAGGTCATTAATCATCCCTAGGTAAAATAATCCCCATCTCTGAAATAGGCGGAGATTATTCTCTCGGTTTTATGAATGAGGAGAGGGGATCAGAGTTTAAAAGTCTCACCAAAAACCACATCAGCAGAGCCAGCAAAGAAACTGGTAATACAAGTCCTAGGTCCATGCACGACCCACCCTTGCTCTAATTTCTGCATAAGCAGAACGATGGGAGTAAACCTCAGGTTGGATAACAGATGTATCCTAGAAAAATGTTTGCAAATTAAATGTTTGTCAGGCAAATTGTACTTTAAATAAACAATGAACAATGCAAAGAAACAAACCATGGATTTTTTTTCCCCCAACGTAAACAATCCTTCTGTAACGTGCATAACACTCCATCATTTACCTGTTTTACAACTTCTGAGAATGATCTCATGGTTGTTTTAATGTAAATACAGCTTATAAAGCAATGCTTTCCCCTTGGCTCTTCTAGTTAAGTTATCCTTGTAGTTTTCTTTGCCTACCTTAGCTACCAGCCTCTTTTTTCTTTCGTTCTTGTGTGCATTTTATAATGCCGCAGTGGAGAACTGAGCCAATAGTCTCCACGCAAACATTTGAGAAGACCCACTAGCCCCAGTCAAAATGTAGCACTGGATGGGCTACAAATTCACAGTGGCCTGTTAGCTCTCTACTGGCTGAACGACCCCTGGTTTCAGTTTCTCTTATCCCCCTAACGCATTTTCCATTCACCTAGGGTCTGCCAGCCTCCTCTTCAAGCCAGCTGCTCTCCCTAGCCTTTTCTCTCCCACACTTTAAAAACATTCATTTCAGTTCCCTTCCCCTTCCCCCTTTTACTTAAAGAGCACGTGTCCCCGCTGCTGCACTCAGCTCCCCTGAGTGTGTCCTCGCCCCCACTGCAGCCCAACCCCCCCCATCTCCTCTGTACCCCGTTTCTCTGGCGTGTTAAGCCTCTTCCAAGTGCTCATTCCAGTTCTGCTCTGCTGCTGCCAACACTTCGTGGAGTTTGTTTGTTCCTAATCCCAATCTTTAGTGTTGTCCCAAAACGACGAGTAACATCTTCATCTCTAACGTGTTCTAAGATGCTTGTTCCCATCTTGCTCCAAAATGTCTTCTTCCCTCCCCACCCTCACTCACAGCCCACTCTCATTTTTCTTATCCTCTACATGTGAATGTTCAAGCGCTTGGGTTCATTCTCTTCTCCCTCAGTATGCTTTCTTAGGGTCCATGCCTAGACCTCCCAGATCCCTATAGATTAATAGTGAACATGGGAAATCATAGGTAGCCACTAAACATGGGCAGACATCTAGAGACACAGAATAGTGTTTATTTGCATAGTATCTAGTGGGAAAAAAATGAAAAAAAATACTATAAAGAAATTTGCCAAAATATGAGCAGTAGTTATGGTGCAATGATAAGAGAACAGCATATTATATTTTTTTCCAAAGTTTCTACAAAGCCCATAAGCCCTAAATCCATATCTCCAATTATATCATATCTCCCTTGAAGTCCCAACAGAATTTCAAAGCCAACCCACCCCAAAACAAAACTCATCACATTTTGGCCTGAACCAGCCTGCCTTCTACTTTTCCTGTTTTGTCCCTGACCTCAATCTACTTCTCTGGACATTTTCTCCCTTCCATCTCTACCAAGGTCACGGAGTTAGAAAGTGGCAAAGTCAGAATTTGAATCTAGGCTGTCTGACTCCAAAAGTCTTGCTCTTTCCATCATCCCAAGCCCCTGGCAATCAGGAAATGTGAACAAAGCTTCCTTTGCAATTGTGTAAGGGGATCTTATAAGAAGGAAACCACTGAGCCCCTGAGAGGGGGATAAAAGGCTGCTCCCTCTTCATCCTGCACTACACCTGACTGTAGCGCTAAACAATCTTTTTCTCAGTTTGATACAGATTCAAAGGAATTGCGCTTCCCAGTTCCTCGGGTTGACAATCCTTTTACACAGCATTGGCTATTTTTCACTTGATCCATTTGGCCACAGGTTACACCTGAGACCTAAGTAATTAGAACTGCACTCTCTAAATATGCACACGGCGCTGTCCTTCACCTGCCATTTAAAATGCAGAACTTCAGCAGAATCACCTTTCGATTTAGTTATTTTTCTAAATTTTTGTCAGACAACAACATAAGGAAAATGTCAAAGCTGAAATACATGTTACCAGTTTCCTTTAGCTTAACAGTGCCAAGCAAAAAATATACATATATATGTGTGTATATATCGCCTCTGTCTCTGGATGCCTGGCAACGTTCAAGCAAATCTAATAAGGGCGGAAAGAAGTGACGGAGCTTGTGGAGCAAGGCATTGAGGAGCAAAATGTGGAAGGGACAGAGAACAGAGGGACAAAGGAAAAGTGAAAATGTGGGCAGGTTAGTAATTAAATGGCGTAAGGAGTTAACCAAGGAAATGGATTGTTTCAAAAAAAAAAAAAAAAAAAAAAAATGAGCGTCCAAAGAAATTAAAACTCCCAACCCAATTTCCAAAAGAAATAGGATCCCTCCCTCGCCTCTTGTCCTCCCGCCCCTGGTGTCTCTGCAGCTGCTCCGTCTCATTTCATCTCGCTCCTTCCCTCACTGCTGTCTCTCTTTACTGCTTGAACTTCCTAATGTTCCTCAATTCCTTTCACTTGATTTTATGTTGCCTGTATCATATTTCCTGCTGTGCCATCATTATCATAGCCTAGTTCTCGCCACGTACTACATCATCTTAAATCTTTCCATTTTTAATCATCGTCCTCGGTTAGCAGCCCCTTACCTATCCCTTTGCTAATCCTGCACTGAGCTGTGGCTGTCACCCGTGTGGGGACTTTAATTCAGCAACAGCTGCCTCCATCCCTCTGACTCTTACCTGATGCAATCTGCAGAAACCAGTTGGTGACCACCAAAGCTGGGGGCAGAGCTGCTGTTTCTACAGCCGCTGTCTCTCTGTGGGAGATGATGATGATGAGAGAATAACATTATCTAGCACTAATAGACTACAGACCATGTGCCAGGTACCTCTCTCAACATTTTACATGAAATTCTCACTTGAACCTCACAAATCTCCTTCCAAAGTGGGACCATAATGAATCCCAGTTTCTAAATGAAGGAACTGAGGTGAAGGTATGTAAGGAACTTGCCCAGTGTCACATGATTTTGTTGCCACGGGTATAATTGTTTATTAGAGAACCAAAATAGAGCCTGCTCTTCCTTCTTAGAGTGTCCTCTCTTGAGGACTTCAGAACACATTTATCGGTACTGAGCAGAAATGTCAAGGACATCAGTATCCTGGGACTATGCACATCAAGAATCTTCCAACTTGAGAGTTTCCTAACCTTGGGGGCCCTCCTTGAGTAGTTGGGACCCTCCCTCAGTAGTTGGGATTCTTTGCCTTATTCTCTTTCATAAGATTTTTAATTCTCTTGCATTAGGCCCTGCCCTTAAGACCCCCAAATGTCATGTGTTTGCTTATTAATTTAAGCCAGTTGTTCTGGTTACTATGTTGACTTGATTAGGACACCCTGGCAGTGCCCCCACGGCAGCCAGAGGGAAGCAGACCCTGGCGCAAGGGGGTGGGCCCTGCTCAGGGAAGAATAATTTCCCAGAACAGGCAACTGTCGAGAAATACACAAGGACAGATGCTGAAAGAACAGGGCACAGCACTGTGTCTGGAGACACACGAGAGACACATGGAGGATGGAGACGATTTTGTCATGCCAACTTCAGCTGCTGGAGCTAGGTAGCAAGAAGGATAAAGTACCCAAATTGTGCCTGCTAGACAAGATCTTTAAATTCTTTCTTTAGCAGTTTTCTGGAGAATAATTCTGGTACCCCACATGCAACATCTCAGTTGCTGATGTAAAGAGATTAATGTTAAGCCAAATTGGCTGTCTATGCACATGAAATAAAAGAGCCACACCATTATCAATCAGTGTATGTTAGCTGTTCTCATCATTAATGATTAGCAATCTATTGCATGCAGCTTTGGGGTATTAACTAGCCAGCATATTATAAATGAATAGATACATCCCACCAAAACCTATTTTTGGATGCTTACATCTGAAAAAACAGCAAATAAGTGACTCAAGTAGTTAAAGAGTAGGTAAGTCTTAATTAGGTAAAATGTGATATATAAATATTTTTATGAGAAATGTATGTAGTATTGCTGACTTCAGACAGAGTATTGAACTTGCTAACAGCAGGCTGAGTCTTACGGAGGAGTTGTTCTGTGTTATTGTATGTCTATACATGATTTGTTACCAGATTATCAATATTTTCAAAGTCTAAACAGGGCTAACCTCTGCTCATTACATATGCAAATATCTCATTTAGTTTGCAGTGCATAACACTGAACAGCTACAAAAAGGAAGGTTGTTTTTAAGCTTGTACATAGTTCCTCTATAAATGTAGATATTCTATCAATGATACTTTTAAAGTATGCTATTTAAGCATGATTTAGCCTAATCATGCATTGTAATTAATGAAGAAATGTAAGTATTTTTGGAAATACAGCCATAGAGCAAACAAAACAAGAAAAATGTCACTGGAAATGTCCGTCCTGACCACAGATAGACTTGCATGCCTGCAATTGAGTAGACAGTCCTGAGAATTTGCAACTCATCTAACTTGCCTTCAGTAAATCTGGGTTTTTTTAAACCTTGACTAGTAATCCACTGTCTTTAATAAGATCTAATAGATAAATACCCATTCTAGCCATTAGATTTATAGAAACCAGAACCATGTGACTTTTAGCCTGGAGAAAACTAGTGACCTAAAGTCCAGGTACCTGATTCTCCACAGAGCCACTCTAAGCCACAGGGAAGAGCTGTGTACAGAGTCCCACCTGCCTGGCTCTCCCTTTGGTTACTACTGTACAGTAACAAGCAGTATGCAAGCAGATTTTATCAATAGGTCCCTGCTGATGATAGAACCCACCCACAGCCTACTCTCTAATGCTTACAGCTAAAGAAACCTGAAAATCACAAATTAGTAATAATGGAACAACACTAGTGTGAAAACATAGCACTCTTAACCTTAGAGAGCCAAGCAGACATTTGGAAAGAAAACAATGTCATTGAACAGAATTATCAAAAGAATACAGAGTTACCAAATATTCACATAGTAATATACCAAACAATATCAAGTGAGTGATTCCATATGGTAAAAACATATATGAATAAAATAAACTAGGATAGTCAGCAAATATTTTGTCATCTCCATGGTATAGAGTAAGTAGCCTTACAAGGCTTTACTATATTTTCTTTTTTTTTATTAAATCGTAAACACATAGATCATGGATACATTAATGCATTTATGGGGTACAATGTGCTGATTTCATATAGAATTAGGAACGCTTACATCACACTGGTTAATATATACCTCATCTCATTTACTTAATTATTGTTAAGACATTTATACTCTATGCTAATAGATCAGACATGTACCCTTGCATTATGCACCATAGGTGTGATCCCACTATTCACCCTCCCTTGATTTGACCTACCCTCTCTCCTCTTTCCCCCCTCCCTCCTTTAACTTGGGCCATAGTTGTGATCTATTCTTCATATGAAAGTGTGAGTGATTGTAAATTGGTTTCATAATAGTACTGAGCACATTGAATATTTTTTCTTCCATTCTTGAGCTACTTTACTAAGTAGGATATGTTCCAGCTTCATCCATGTAAACATAAAAGAGGTAAAGTCTCCATCTTTTATTAAGGCTGCATAATATTTTGTGGTATACATATACCACAATTTATTAATCCATTCATGGGTTGATGGGTACTTGGGCTTCTTCCATGACTTGGGGATTATGAATTGAGCTGCAATGAACCATCTGGTGCAAAGATCTTTGTTATAAAGTGATTTTTGGTCTTTTGGATACACACCTGGTAGAGGAATTGCAGGATCAAATGGCAGGTCTACTTTTAGATCCCTTGAGTATTCTCCAAACTTCTTTCCAAAAGAGACATATTAACTTGCATTCCCACCAGCAGTGCAGAAGTGTTCCCTTCTCTCCACATCCACACCAAGATCTGTAGTTTTGGGATTTTGTTATGTGAGCCACTCTTACTGGAGTTAGATGATATCTCAAAGTGGTTTTGATTTGCATTTCTGTGATTATTAAAGATGATGAGCATTTTTTCATGTGTCCGTAGGCCAGGCGCCTATCTTCTTCAGAGAAGCTTCTGTTCACGTCCCTTGCCCACAATGAAATGGGATTAATTGTTGTTTTCTTACTAATAAGTTTGAGTTTTCTGTGGATTCTAGTTATCAAACCTTTGTCAGAAGCATAATCTGCAAATATCCTCTCCCATTCTGGGGGCTGTCTGCATGCTCTACTTCCTGTGTTCTTGGCTATGCAGAAGCTTTTTAGTTTGATCAGATCCCAGTAATGTATTTTTGGTGTTGCTTCAACTGCCCAGGGGTCCTCCTCATAAAGTATTCTCCCAGGCCAATGTCTTCAATTGTTTCTCCTGCATTCTCTCCAAGAATCTTTATAGTTTCATGTCTTAAGTTTAAATCTTTTATCTAGTGAGAGTCAATTTTTGTTAATGGTGAAAGGTGTGGGTCCAGTTTCAGTCTTCTACAAGTTTCCAGCCAATTCTCCGAGCACCATTTGTTAAATAGGGAATCTTTTCCCCAATTTACATTTTTGATAAACTTATCAAAGACCAAATGACAATAAGTGTCTGGGTTCATCTCTTGGTTCTCAATTCTGTTCCATACATGTACCTCTTTATTTTTGTGCCAGTACCATGCTGTTTTGATCACTATAGCTATATAGTATAGTTTGAAGTCTGGTAGCATGATTCCTCCTGATTTGTTTTTACTTCTGAGTAATGTCTTGGCTATTTTACTTTTTTGCTGGTTCATATAAAATGAAGTAGTATTTTTTTCCAGATCTTTAAAGTATGATGGTGGTGCTTTGATAGGGATTGCATTGAATTGGTAAATTGTTTTGGGTAATATGGACATTTTAACAATGCTGATTCTTCCCAGCCATGAGCATAGTCTGATCCCCAAACCAGGAAAAGACCCAACAAGAAAAGAAAATTATAGACCAATATCTTGAATGAACACAGATGCAAAAATATTCAATAAGATCCTAGCAAACACAATCCAGCAACACATCAAACAAATTATACACCATGACCAAGTGGGTTTTATCCCAGGGTCTCAAGGTTGGTTGAATATACATAAATCTATAAATATAATACATCACCTAAACAAACTAAAAACCAAAGACCATGTGATTCTCTCAATAGATGCAGAAAAGGCTTTTGACAATATCCAGCATCCTTTCATGATCATAACACTTAAGAAAATAGGTAAAGAAAGGACTTTTCTTATACTGGTAGAAGCCAGCTACAGTAATTCCACAGCCAATATCATATTGAATGGTGTAAAATTGAAAATGTTTCCACTCAGATCAGGAACCAGGCAAGGTTGCCCATTGTCTCCACTGCTTTTTAACATTGTAATGGAAGTCTTAGCCATCGCAATCAGGCAAGAGAAGGTAATCAATAGTATATAAATAGGGTCAGAGGAGATCAAACTTTCACTCTTTACAGATGATATGATTTTTATACCTAGAAAACCCCAGTGACTCAATCACAAAACTCTTAGAAGTGATCAAGGAATACAGTAGCATCTTGGGATACAAAATTAATACTTACAAATCAGTAGCTTTTATATATACCAATAATAGTCAAGCCTAAAAAAAAAGTCAAGGACTCTATTGCCTTTGCAGTAGTGCCAAAGAAGATGAACTATTTGGGAGTTTACCTACCAAAGTACATGAAAGATTTCTATGAAGAGAATTATGAAACTCTGAGAAAAGAAATAGCTGAAGATGTTAACAAATGGAAAAATTTACTATATTTTCTAAAAATGCAGGATTATGCACAAATTATTGTCATAAATAGGAAACAATTTTTTTTATCTCAGAACACTGAGCAGAATAGGAAACAATTTAAAAGCAAAAATGCATACAAATTAAAGAAAGTATTTGACAAATGGGTGGTTTTTTTTTCATGTAAGAGAAAAATATTCTCCACTAAACTTCAACTTCTTATTAGTAAAAAGACAGTGCAGCAGAAGAGGACCCCCAGGTACATAAAGGAACCAGGCAACAGGTACCCACTGCACCATTGGGCTCACTGCTTTGTCATTGCCTCTGGAGGCCCTGGGTAAATCTTTCTTGGATTTCTAGTTCCACAGTCTTATGTTCCAAGATTGAGTATTTTTATTTCTGATTAGATCCAGAAATCACACTGGGTGTTTAATAGGAACTGTATGAGATTCAGTCATGTACCACCTTCCAGACTAGGTCTGAAATCCAGATTGGGACCTGGAAGTGGAACTGGCTGTTTGACAGGAACTGGACTAGGACTCAGGCAAGAAAGTGGACCAAAAGGATCGTTCAGCTGAGCTCTCCTAGAATAACCAGGGAAAAAGAGAGAACCCAGCTATACCTGATGTGGGGATCTTACCCAGAGTCATAGCTCAGACAGACCAGTGAGGAGGTGGTGCACTGAATACAGCACATGATCAGGAGTAGTGGAAATCTAATCAATTAGGCAAGTTATTGTGACCAGCTAGGATCAGCTGGCCCCCCAGAGAGGTCTGGGATGAGAAGAAGCCTTTCTGCAGTTTTCGATTGTTGGGGGGAGCTGCACATTGAGAGGAAAGCTTGAAAGAGTGGACAGACAAGGATAGTATATGGCAACCAGATTTGAATGCTGTTACAGTGAATATGCCATAGGTTTGGTGGCTGGCAAGGCAGCCATACCGGGAAGGTCTCAGTGATGAGGGAGTGCCATTATGGGAAGGTTATGAGAAGGTCTTAGCAGGGACCTAAAGCATGAATGTCTTAATTCCACTTGCTAAGATCAGCACTCCACTCTTGGGAAAGGCTGAGGGTCTCCCACAGGAACTGGAGTAAGGGGGCACTGTGAGACCTGCCCCTGAAGGAATCTCGTGAGCCTTAAGATCCCAACCTGGCAAGGACTTAATACTGAAGAAACAAACAGGCAATCACTGAAGGCATTTAAGTTTGGAGTAAAGACCCTAGAAGTTGCTGGCTGTGTTCTCTGTCTCCTAAAAAACCCACAGGACCACCTGGTGTCCTGGCAACATATTGCCACATACAGTAATCAAGAGCAAGGACTTTGTTTAAAACAAAGGATGCAGTGAGAAGTAAAAAGGAGGACAAGGACATGAACAAGAAGAAAGAACACGTGGGGAGGAACCAACGGAAAAATTCAGGCAACATGGAAAACCAAAACAGAGGAACTCACCTAAGGGACCATGAGGCAACTCCTACAGAAGACTCCACCTATAAAGAATTAATGGACTTGACAGAAAGAGAATTTACAAGATGGATGATAAAGACAATAAAAGGAATGGATGATAAAATGGAAAGACAGAACCAACAGTTGGATGATAGATATGTAGAATATAGAAAGGATATGGCAGAGTTTAAGGAAATGAGGGAGATAATCAGGGAATGTACAGATGCAGTAGAAAGTATCAAAAATAGGTTACACCACAGAGAAGAAAGAACCTCAGAGCTAAAGGATAAATTCTTTGAGTTAACCCAGGTAAAGAGGAAGAAAAGAAGAGCGAGAAAGCAAAACAGGTACTTAGAGAACTACAAGATTCTATAAAGCATTCAAACATGAATAGTAGGGATTCCTGAAGGAGAAGAAGATTGTGCCAAAGGAATGGAAGCCCTGCTAGAGTCTATCATAAATGAAACTTCCCAAGTTTTACTAAAGACACTGACACATGCCTATTAGATGCATATCAAGCCCCAAGTCATCTCAACCCAAGCAGAGCCTCTCCAAGACACGTAATGAACCTGGCCAAAGTCAAAATGAAAAAAAAATTCAAGCAAGCAGCCAGGAGTAAGAGCCAACTGACCTATAGAGGCAGACCCATTAGGATGAAAGCAGACTTTTCAACTGAAATCTTCCAAGCCAGAAGAGCATGGTCATCCACCTTCAACATTCTTAAATAAAACAATTTCAGCCCAAAATTCTGTATCCTGCTAAACTAATCTTCAAAATTGATGGAGAAATCAAATCTTTTGCAGATATACAAGCACTGAGGAAATTCACCACAATAAGACTAGCTTTACAGGAAATACTTAAACCTGTTCTCAACACTGGCCACCACAATGCACCACTAGCAAAGTAAACACCTAGAAGCTAAAGGTAAAAACTTAGCTTACACAATGGCACAAAGCATAAAACTACACAAGGGATTTTCACAAAATAAGATGAATACAACTCCACCACACTAATCAATTCTCTCAATAAATATCAATGGACTGAATTCACCACTGAAGAGACAGGCACAGGCTGACTGGATAAAAAAGCACATGCCATTAATATGCTCTCTCCAGGAGACACACCTAGCCTTGAAGGACAAATCAAGACTCAAGGTTAAGGGACGGAAAACAGTGTTTTCGGCAAATGAAAATCAGAAGAAAGAAGAGGTTGCAATATTGTTTTTAGGTACAAATTGATTTATAGCAACTAAAGTTAAGAAAGACAAAGATGGATACTTTATACTGGTCAAAAGAACAATACAACAAGAAGACAATTCAATTTTAAATATGTTTAAAAAAATTTTTTTTTGAATATGTATGCACCCAACTTAAATCTCCCATATTTATGAAACAGACCTTGAAGAGTCTGAGCAATATGATATCCCATAATACCATAATATTTTATGGGGACTTTAACAACCCTTTGACAGAACAGGACAGATCCTCCAAACAGAAACTAAACAAAGATACAATGGAATTTGGCTGGGCATGGTGGCTCACACCTGTAATCTCAGCATTTAGGAGGCTGAGGTGGGTAGATTGCCTGACCTCACAGGTTCGAGACCAGCCTGAGACAGAATGAGACCTTGCCTCTAAAAATAGCCTGGCATTGTGGCGGGCACCTACAGTCCCAGCTATTTGGGAGCCTAAGGCAAGAGAATCACTTTAGCACAGAAGTTGAGGTTGCTGTGAGCTACGACACCACAGCACTCTACCAAGGGTGACAAAATGAGACTCTGTCTCAAAAATAAAAAAAATAAACACAAAGAACTTAAATGTGACCCTAGAACAAATGGGATAAATAAAAAAAATAGCACACCATCCCAAAGCTAAGGAATATGCATTTTCTCATCAGCCCATGATATGTACTCCAAAATCAACTAGCAAAATTAAAAGAATAGAAATTGTGCCTTGTCTCTTTTCAGACCACAGGCCAATAAAGGTAGAACTCAACTTCAATAAAAATGTTCATCCCCACACAAAGACGTGAAAATTAAACAATCTTATGGTGAGTGATAGTTGGGTTGGAGTGTTCTTCCTTCTCCAGTTGCTTGAGATGTCCCATTAAGTTATTACTTCCTCTCTTTCTGTTTTCTTGAGGAAGGATTGCAGTGCTATAAGTTTCCCTCTTAGGACTGTCTTTGCAGTATTCCAGAGGTTCTGGTAATTCATGTCTTGATTGTTGTGTTGTTCCAAAAATTTGGTGATTTCCTTGTTAATCTCATCTATGACGCATGTATCCTTCAGCATAAGGTTGTTTAGCTTCCATGTTTTTGTATGGGTATGCAGGTTCCTGTTGTTATTTAGTTCAACTTTTATTCCATGATGGTCTAAGAAGATGCAAGGAATAATTT
>CAUYPK010001938.1:0-12422 GCA_963574355.1 Loris lydekkerianus | reverse complement strand
TCTCCTTAGCTGTACAGAAGCTTTTCAGTTTAATGAAGTCCCATTTGTTTATTTTTGTTGTTGTTGCAATTGCCATGGCAGTCTTCTTCATGAAGTCTTTCCCCAGGTCAATATCTTCCAGTGTTTTTCCTATGCTTTCTTTGAGGATTTTTCTTGTTTCATGCCTTAAATTTAAGTCCTTTATCCATCTTGAATCAATTTTTGTGAGTGGGGAAAGGTGTGGGTCCAGTTTTAGTCTTTTACATGTGGATATCCAGTTCTCCCAACACATTTTATTGAATAGGGAGTCTATCCCCCAAGGTATGTTCTTGTTTGGTTTATCAAAGATTAGGTAGTTCTAAGATGTTAGTTTCATTTCCTGGTTTTCTATTCGATTCCAAGTGTCTATGTCTCTGTTTTGTGCCAGTACCATGCTGTCTTGACCACTATGGCTTTGTAGTACAGCCTAAAATCTGGTATGCTGATGCCCTCAGCTTTATTTTTATTACTAAGAACTGCCTTAGCTATATGGGTTTTTCTGGTTCCATACAAAACGCCCACATCATAAAATCTCAAAACTGCAGATGCTGGCATGGATGTGGAGAGAAGGGAACACTTTTACACTGCTGGTGGGACTACAAACTAGTACAACCTTTCTGGAAGGAAGTGTGGACAAACCTTAAAGCACTCAAGCTAGACCTCCCATTTGATCCTGCAATCCCATTACTGGGCATCTACCCAGAAGGAAAAAAGTCCTTTTATCATAAGGACACATGTACTAGACTGTTTATTGCAGCTCAATTTACAATCCTTTTATCATAAGGACACTTGTACTAGACTGTTTATTGCAGCTCAATTTACAATCGCCAAAATGTGGAAACAGCCTAAATGGCCACCAACCCAGGAATGGATTAACAAGCTGTGGTATATGTACACCATGGAATACTATTCAGGCATTAAAAAAATGGAGACTTTACATCCTTTGTATTAACCTGGATGGAAGTGGAAGACATTGTTCTTAGTAAAGCATCACAAGAATGGAGAAGCATGAACCTATGTACTCAATTTTGATGTGAGGACAATTAATGACAATTAAGGTCATGGTGGGGGTGGGGGAAGGGGAGAGCAGAGAGAGAAAGAAGGAGGGAGGGGTGAGGAAAGGAAGAGCAGAGAGAGGGAAAGAAGGAGGGGAGTGGGGCCTTGGTGTGTGCCACACCTTTTGGGGGCAAGACACGATTGCAAGAGGGACTTTACCTAACAAATGCAATCAGCGTAACCTGGCTTATTGTACCCTCAATGAATCCCCAATAATAATAAAAAAAAAACCCCACCATCTATCCCAATCAAAAACAATATCCTCCAAAATCAGAAGCTAAGAATGGGTTACTAACCACAATACAGAATCTAAAGCGACAGAAATTATTAATACCTTACAATAGTCCATGTAACACTCCTATTTTAGGAGCACCAAAGCCAAACAAAACTTGGAGACTATTCCAAGACCTCCACATTATAAATGAAGCAGTCATTCTTCTCCATCCTATAGTTCCCAATCCGTATAGTTCTCAAATCCCAGAAAAAGCTGCCTGTTTCACAGCCCTAGACTTAAAAGATGCCTTTTCTGTATTTCTCTTCATGAGACTTTCCAATACCTTTTTGCTTTTGAAGACCCTCCTGACTCCAACACCAAGCTCACATGGACTATATTTTTTCCTTTTTAAAGCAGCCTTATTGAGAGATAATTCACATATCATACACTTCATCCTTTTAAAGAGTATAATTCTGTAGTTTATAGAATATTCACAAAGTTGTGCAACCATCACCACCATTTAATTTTGGAACATTTTCTTTCTTTTTTCTTTTCTTTTCTTTTCTTTCTTCTTTACTTATTTGAAATTTATTTATTTGTTTAATTTTTTATTGTTAAGAATTCATTGAGGGTACAGAGAACCAGGTTATACTGGTTGCAGTTGGTAAGTAAAGTTCCTTTTATAATTGTGTGCTACCTCCAAGATGTGTGTCACACACCGTGACCTCATACCCACCTCCCTCCTTCCCTCTCTCCGCTCCTCCATTCCCCCACCCCTCCCACTGTGTATTAGGTCATCAATTGTCCTCATATCAGAATTGAGTACATTGGATTCTTGCTTCTCCATTCTTGTGATGCTTTCTAAGAAGAATGCATTTCAACTCCATCCAGGTTAATACAAAAAATGTAAAGTCTCCATCTTTTTTAGTGACTGAATAGTATTCTATAGTGTACAAATACCACAGCATGTTAATCCATTCCTGGATTGGTGGGCATTCAGGTTGTTTCCACAGGTTGGCAATTGTAAATTGAACTGCAATAAACAGTCTAGTGCAAATGTCCTTGTGATAAAAGAATTTTTTTTTCTTCTGGATAGATGCCTAGGAATGGGATTGCAGGATCAAATGGGAGGTCTAGGTTGAGTTCTTTGAGTGTTCTCCATACTTCTTTCCAAAAAGGTTGTATTACTTTGCAGTCCCACCAGCAGTATAAAAGTGTTCCCTTTCATGGATGTGAATCCATGCCATCAGCTGCAGCTTTGGGATTTTATGATGTGGGCCATTCTCGATGGGGTTAGGTGATATCTTAGGGTGGCTTTGATTTGCATTTCTCTGATAATTGGGGATGATGAGCATTTTTTCATTTGTTTGTTAGCCATTCATCTATCTTCTTAGAGAAGATTCTATTCACCTGTCTTGCCCATTGATATAAAGGCTTGTTAGCTTTTTTTCATGTTGATTAATTTGAGTTCTCTGTAGAACCTAATTATCAAGCTTTTGTCTGATTCATAATGTGCAAACATAATTTCCCATTCTGATGGTTGTCTATTTGCTTTGGTTGTTGTCTCTTTAGCTGAACAGAAGCTATTCAGTTTAATTAAGTCCCATTTGTTTATTTTTGTTATTCTTGCAATTACCATGGAAGTCTTCTTCATAAAGTCCTCCCCCAGGCCAGTATCTTCAAGTGTTTTTCTCACACTTTCTTTGAGGATTTTTATTGTTTCATGCCTTATATTTACATCTTTTATCTATCTTGAATCAATTTTATGAGTGGAGAAAAGTGCAGATCCAGATTCAGTCTTATACATATGGATATCCAGTTCTCCCACCACCATTTATTGAATAGGGATTCTTTCCCCTAGTGTATGTTCTTGTTTGGTTTATAAAAGACCAGGTGGCTGTAGATGTTAATTTCATCTCATGGTTTTCTATTCGATTCCAGATGCCTATGTCTCTATTTTTGTGCCAATAACATGCTGTTCTGAACACTATGGCCTTGTAGTACAGCCTAAAGTCTGGTAGGCTGATGCCCTGAGCTTTGTTTTTATTACTAAGAATTGCCTTAGCTATACTGGGTTTCTTCTGGTTCCATACAAAACAAAGAATTATTTTTTCCAAATCTTGAAAGTACGATGTTTGTATTTTACCAGGGATTGTATTGAACCTGTAATTTGGGAAGTATAGACATTTTGACAATGTTGATTTTTCCAAGCCATGACCATGGTATATTCTTCCATTTGTTAATATCCTCTACTATTTCTTTTCCCAGGGTTTTGTAATTTTCCTTATAAAGATCCTTCACCTCTTTGGTTAGGTATATTTCCAGGTATTTAATTTTTCTTGAGGCTACTGTGAAGGGAATTCTGTCCTTGATTGGTTTCTCAGCTTGGTTGTCATTAGCGTATACAAAGGCTTCTGATGTGTAGATATTGATTTTATCTCCTGAGACAATTGTATTTTTTGATCACTTCTAGGAGTCTTGAGTCTTTGGTGTTCTCTATGTATAAGATCGTATCATTGGCAAAGAGGGAGAGTTTGACCTCCTCTGCCCACATTTGGATGTGCTTTATTTCCTTGTCTTGCCTGACTGTATTAGCTAGAACTTCCAGCATTATGTTGAATAGTAGTGGTGATAGAGGACAGCCTTGTCTGGTTTCAGTTCCAAATGGAAAAGCTTTCCATTCAGTATATTAGCTGTAGGTTTGTTATAGATGGCTTCAATCAGTTTTAAAAATGTGCCACTTATGCCTATTTTCTTCAGAGATCTAATTAGAAAAGGATGTGAAATTTTACCTGCTTTATCTGCATCTATTGAGAGAATCATATGGTCTTTGTTTTTGCTTCTTTTGATATGGTAAATTACATGTATGAACTTTTGTATGTTAAACCAGCCTTGCATTTCTGGGATGAAACTTACTTGATAGTGATGAATAATTTTTTTACATTATAGCTGTAATCTATTCACTAGGATTTTATTGAGAATTTTTGAAATCTATATTCCTTAGTGAAATTTGTCTGAAGTTCTCATTTTTAGGGGTCTTTTCCCTAAAAGAAAATTTATGTTGAGTCTTTTCCTGGTTTTGGTATCAGAATAATATTTGCTTCATAGAATGTGTTGGGGAAGATTTCTTCCTTCTCAATATTTTGAACTAATTTCTGCAATATGGATATAAGCTCTTCTTTGAAGGTATGATAGAATTCTGGTGTGAAATCATCTGGACCAAGGCTTTTTTTGTTGTTGGTAGATTATTTTTTATTTTTTTATTTTTTTTAAAATCTCAGTTCTTGAAATTGGTCTGTTCAAAAAATTTCTTCTTGATTAAGTCTAGGAAGAGGGTGTGATTCCAGATATTGATCCATTTCCTCCACATTGTTACATTTCTGGGCATAGAGTTTCTTGTAGTACTCAGATATGATTCCTTGTATTGCTGTGACATCTGTTGCTATTTTTCCTTTATCCTTTCTGATTAAGGTTGAGATTTTACTTTTCTGTTTCTACTTAATTTGGTCAAAGGTTTATTGATTTTATTTACTTTTTTAAAAAAACAACTTTTTGTTTTGTTAATTTTCTGAATGATTCTTTTGTTTTCAATTTTATTAATATCCAATTTAATTTTGGTTATTTCTTTTCTTCTGTTGGGTTTGGGATTAGATTGTTCTTCTTTTTCCAGTTCTATAAGATAGTTCGTACATTTGTTGATGTACTCTGTTTTTTGAATGTAGGCATCTATTGCTATAAATTTCCCTCTTAAGACTGTTTTTGCTGTATCCCTCAAGTTTTGGAAACTTGCATTTTCATCTTTTGCTTTTCCTTTTTTATCTTTTCCTGAACCCAACTATCATTCAGCATAAGGTTGTTTAAATCCACGTCTTTATGTGCAGATGAACATTTTTGTTAGAGTTGAGATCTACCTTTATTGCCTTGTAGTCTGAAAAGATACAAGGTGTAATTTCTATTCTCTTAATTTTGCTGAGGTTTAATTTGTATTCTAGGATGTGGTTGATTTTGGAGTACGTACTGTGGGCTAATGAGAAGAATGTATATTCCTTAGCTTGGAGTGGTGTGTTCTGCATATATCTATTAGTCCCATTTTTTCTAGGGTCATATTTAGTCCTTTGTATTTTTGTTCAGTTTCTGTTTAGAGGACCTGTCCAGTTTTGTCAGAGGGAGGTTAAAGTCCCTGCCTATTATGCTGTTGTGGAGTATCATATTGCTCAGACCCATCAAGGTCTGTTTCATAAGTCTGGGAGCATTTAAATTGAATACATAAATATTTAAAAGTGAAATATCTTCTTGTTGAATTATTCCTTTGACTAGTATAAAGTGTCCATCCTTGTCTTTTTTAACTTTAGTTGCTTAAAATCCACTTGTATCAGAAAATAAGATTGAAACCCTTCTTTTCTTCTGATTTGCCTTTGCTTGAAACATTGTTTTTGATCCTTTAATCTTGAATCTTAATTTGTCCTTCAAGGCTAGGTGTGTTTCCTGGAGACAGCATATGAATGGCTTATTTTTTTTATCCAGTCAGCCAGTCTGCCTCTTCAGTGGTGAGTTCAGTCCATTGACATTTATTGAGAGAATTGGTAAGCGTGGTGGAGTTCTATTCATCTTATTTTGTGAAAGTCCATTGTGTAGTTTTATCCTTTGGGCCATTGTGGACGCTATTTTTACCTTTATCTTCTGAGTGTTTACTTGTTTGGTGGTCCATTGTGGTGGTCAGTGTTGATAATAGGTCTATGTATTTCCTGTAGAGCTGGTCTTGTTATGGTGAATTTCCTTAATGCTTATATATCCACAAAAGATTTGATTTCTTCATCAATTTTGAAACATAGTTTAGCAGGATACAGAATTCTGGACTGAATATTGTTTTAAGAATGTTAAAGGTGGATGACCATGCTCTTCTGGCTTGGAAGGTTTCAGTTAAAAGGCTGCTGTCATACTAATAGCTCTGTCTCTGTAGGTCAGTTGGCACTTACGCCTGGCTGCTAGCAGAATTTTTTCTTTCATCTTAACTTTGGACAGGTTTATTACAATGTGTCTTGGAGAAACTCTGTTTGAGTTGAGATTACTCCGGGTTCAATATCCATCTGAAAGGAGTGTGTCGGGGTCTTTAGTAATACTTGGGAAATTTTTTTATGATAGTAGGATTTCCATTCCTTTGGAACAATCTTTTTCTCCTTCAGAATCCCTATTATTCATATATTTGAAAACTTCATGAAGTCTCAAAGTTCTCTAAGCACCTGTTCTGCTTTTTCTCTCTTCTTTTCTGCTCTTCAACTACCTGGGTTAACTCAAAACCTTTATCCTCTAGCTCTCAGGTTCTTTCTTCTCCATGGTCTAACCTATTTTAGACCTTCTCCATGGTCTAAAGTATTTTTGATACTTTTGACTGCATTCCCTGATTGTCTTCTTCATTTCCTTAAGCTCTGCCATATCCTTTCTATATTCTATATATCTCATGTCTGACGTTTGATTGTCTTTCCATTTTCTTATCCATTCCTTTTATTGTCTTTATCATCTATATTTTATATCCCCTTTCTGTCAAGTCCATTAATTCTTTATAGGGGGAGTCTTCTGCAGTAGCTTCATCATGGTCCTTGGGGGAGTTCCTCTATTTTGGTTTTAGGTGTTGCCTGAATTGTTCTCTTGGTTCCTCCTTAGGGGTTTTTTCTTGTTGTTCACCTCCTTGCCCTCCTTTCTCCTTCTCACTGCCTCTTTTGTTTCAAACAGAAGTCCTTGCTCTTGATGACAGTATGTTGCAATGTGTTGCTGTGACACCTGGTGGCACTGTGGGGTTTTTTGGAGACAGAAAGCTCATCCAGCAACCCCTATGCTGCTTATTCCAAACTTAGTTGCCTTCAGTGATCACCTCACCTAATTGTTCCTCAGCATTCATACCCTGCCAGGGTTGGGATCTTAAAACTCATAAGAATCTTTCAGGGGCAGGTCTCATAGAGCCCCCCTGACTCCAGTTTCTGAAGGGTGCAGGAATCCCTCAGCCTGTCCTAAGAGTGGAATTCTGATCCCAGCAGGCAGAATTAAGACAGCCATGCTTTAGGCCCCTGCTAAGACCTTCTCATGACCTTCTCACAATGTCAGATCCCTAGCCACTGAGATCTTCTCAGTATGGCTGCCTTGCCACTCACCAAACCTATGACAAGTCAACTTGAACTGGCATTCGAATTTGGTTGCTGTATACTGTTCAGGTCCACCCAGTCTTCCACGCTTTCCACACAATGCCCAGCTTCTCCCAACAACTGTAAACTCCAGAAAGGCTTCCTCCTGTCTGGAACCTCTGTGGGCAGCCAGCCAATCTTAGCCTATCCCAATCACCTGCTTAATTTATCAGATTTCCACTGCTTCAGATCATATGCTGTATGCAGCTCACCATCTCCTCGCTCTGCTCACTGAGCTATGACTCTGGGTAAGGTCCCCACACCACGTGTGGCTGGGTTCTCTCTTTTCTCCAGGCATTCTAGGAGAGTTCAGCTGATGCCATCTTGCTTTGCCCCCAATTAAATTAGTTTTGAAAGAAGTTCAAAGCATAGTTACATATGAAAATTAAAACCTCTTTAAATTGGTTATTTGAGTATATCATTATAATAAATAAACATGTTAGAGTTATGATAACTAAACACCAGCTTAGTTTAAAATGGGTGGGGTGTAGCCTTGAAAAATAAAGTTTCAGGGGTTCAGGGGAAGATGGCTGACTGGAGCCAGCTTTCAACAGAAGCTCCTGGCCAGAGAGAGAGATAATGGCCAGAAAGAACCCAATAAAGCTGAAGGTTGGGGACAGGAGCTGCACTGACAAAGAAAATGGATAACTGAACATCATCCCTTTTGAGGCAAGCTGTGACTCCAAGGAAACAAATTTCAGGTACAAAACCCATCCCAAAGATAACAAGAGTCTATCTCCTCCCCAAGAGACTGGCTTTCTGTGTGATCTCTACAAGTGGGCAGTGAACAGAAGACCTCTTGTCTCATCCCACAGGAGAGAGCTGCTGAAGGCTGAGACTCCTTCTCCAGAGAGATCCTGCTGTGAGCCTGGGCATTCTCTTGCCTGGCATAAAAGTTGAACAAATATTTTTCCTGCCACTCTGAACTCCCAGTCCACCCTTCCCCCCTTGCCTGGCATTCTGGAAGCCCACCCCTTGCAGAGCCCAGAGTGTCTGGTGATTCCTTGCTAGGGCTGGGCATTGCATAGGCTGCAGTAGCACAGCTGTACTGAGACTGTGACTCAAGTAAAAGTGGAGAAAGGTGCAAGGGGGAGGGTGACCTTCCCAGTGCTGCGAAAGTGTGTATCAGAAGCAAGCAGAGGTGTAGGAAGCCACAGCAACAGATAGAGGTACCTGTCACACAGCAGCAGCAGTAGTACAGTGATCCTGCCAGGGTCAAATTTTGGAGAGATAGTTCCCCAATTCTGTGGACTGCATGAGTAACAGAGAAGTAGTGCAGCTGGGGCAGAGCGTGGTCTCTGAGAGAAAAAAAATATTCACTGCATTGTTAACCCCTGGCTTGGAACAAACTCAGGTGGAACACTCTCCAGTTTCCATTGAGAAGCAGAGGGAGTCAGACTTCAACTCTCTTCAACTCTGATGGCTGGTGGCAGAATGTGGCAGCCTGGGCGAGGAGGTATTGACTCCCCTTTGGCTCAGGCAGGTGCAAATCTCTGGTGCACTTGCTCATTGGAGAGAACTGGGCCACAACCCCATGGGGTTACCAGTGATTGGGTGTGGCTGAAGTGCAAGGTGGGGAAGGAGGTGCCAACTCCCCTGGACTAACTCTTTTGCTGGGTGGGCTTTTCTGACTTCACTAAGCACTGGAGCAAGTCATACTTGAGCTGCCAGTGGACCCCTGCTGTTTGGTTGCTGGAGACTTTTTGAACTCTCCCACTTGAACAGAGATTAGGATGCCTGGGACAATTGGTTTGGAACTCTTGACCAGGGCCAGCCAACCGGGGACCCTCCGAGTTTGAGCCCTGATTGTGTTATAGTGGGAGGGACTGATTCTCCTCTTCCAGTTGTCACCAGTGTGTGTGGGGGGTGAGAGGGGTGTCTTAGTTGCTTGTACTTCTCCCCAGCTGAGATTTCAGCCCAAAGCCACCAATTTACTAGGATTAGATAGAGGCTGGCTGAATACAAGACAGAGCCCCCTAGCCCCATCACACCAATCAGGTCCCCAGGTCTCAAGTTGCAGGACTGAAAGGGACCTTTATAAAGCTGTAGGGGGAAAGTGACAGTCACCAGTCCCAGCTCTTAAGTAAAGGACTGGTTAACTACAACTTCTGAAGCCCTCAATCCAATCTCACCCTACCAGCTTCATTAGCCAAACTGTGAAAAATAATCATGGGGCAGAATCAATGGAAAAACTCTGGCAACATGAATAATTAGAGTAGATCAACTCCCACAAGGAATGACAAAGGAGACACAACAGAAGATGCCATTCATAAACAAATGACTGAAATGTCAGAAATAGAATTCAGAATATGGATGGCAAATAAGATTAAGAGAATGGCTCCTTGGAACTATGTCAGGAATCATGACCTAGGAACCATGCCAGTCCCCTCAAGGACTCTAGGAACAAGCCCCCTTGTGAACCACACTAGATGGCCTATCCATAATCTCTGTATGTATGAGAAGACTGTTGAAGAACTTTCCCAGAAAAATATCAATCTGCAAAGATTGGAAGAAGTATCTATTTTATCAAATGCATAGATATCAATGCATAGCCACAATGGATCAAGAACAATGAAGAAAACATGAATTCACCAAAGGACAAAATAAAGCATCAAATCCTGATCCTAAAGAAATAGAGTTACGTAAACTGCCAGACAAAGAATTCAAAATAATTCTTGTTAGGATTTTTAGCAAACATTAAGAAAATGCAGAGAAATAGTTCAATGAAAAGAGAAAAACAATATATGACTAGATGAGAAATTGAAATTATACTTAAAAAATCAAATAGAAATTTTGAAGATGAAAAATATATGAATAAAATAATGTAAAAAGTATAATGTATGAGATTATTTTACCCTTATAAAGAAAAATAATGCATTCTAGGAAAAATGTGAGATGGTAAATAATTTTTTCATTCATTGTTACACTTTTTTGCACCTTGAATATATTGTTCAAGTCTTGGTACCTGGGAGATAGCATTGTTGTTTATAGAAATGCATGAATTAAGAAGAGATTTGGAACAAGATCATGTATTTAATTTTCAATATGTTGGGTTTTAGAGAACATTAATTCATCCATTGTGAAATTTCCAAGCATAATGTATACTTAATATCATAAAAATGACTAAGATTGAAAATGTTGTTTTGTTTTAGAAGTTATACACAGAGACATCATTGAAGATGAAGAACAAAATTTCAACACAGAGAGGGCCAAGAGGATACTCTCTTGAAATTCTTACTGATAAGAATAAAGAAGGCAGATAAATAGGCAAACAAAACGAGAGAGAGATGAGATAATCTTGTGGTATCCCCTACTATGTATGTTTGTGGTACATGCTGTTTCACTGAACCAAAATCCTTTATATTAAACCCACAGATTGTCATCTTATAACATCAGATTAACTGGGATAAACAATTTAATAAAAAGAATATCAGAAGGGTATATCAGAAGCAGACTTCAACAGCTTGTTATAAGTTGTTATAACAACTAAGTTTGGGAGATTAAGGCCTGCCCATTTAGGGATATAGCAAATAATGTGTCCCAATTAGTATAAATAGTCTCATGGCTTGCATGCATGTGTCCCTCCAACTTTTATATATTCAAACCTAAACCTTAAGGTGGTGGTATAAAGAGATGGGGCCTTTTGAGAAGTTATTAAGTCATGAAGGCTGTACCTGCATAAATGGAATTAATTCTCATATAAAACAGCCTTCAGAAATTGCCTGGTACTTTAAAAAAAAAAAAGATTAATAGAATGGAAGTAAAGTTGGAATTATAAACTTAGGGAGTAGTTCAAAAGGTGTCTCAAGATTTCAATGAATTTAAACATAAAATCTCCAAGGATTTGGACATAATGCAAAAAGAAATTGCAGATCTTAAAGAAATGAGAAAGGTGTTTGAAGAACTTCATAATACAGTAGAATCTCTCAGTAATAGAGTGCAGCAGGCAGAAGAAAATATCTGTGAAGTTGAAGAGAAAGCTATCGAATGCTCCCAATTGCTCAGAGAGGAAGAGAAGTGGAGAGCAAAAATGGATCATGATCTGAGAGAGTTGTGGGTCCACTCCAAAAGAACAAGCATTTCCCTTATAGGAATTCCTGAAGGAGAAGAGGATGGTCCTAAAGGTACTGATGTTCTATTCCAAGATATAATGGAGGAGAATTTCTGAAGTGTAGCAAGAGATACTCAAATTCAAATAGCAGACAGTTTCAGACCCCCGGCATGACTCAATTGAAATAAAGCATCTCCAAGACACATTGTAATTAACTTTGACAAAGTTAATATAAAGGAGAAAATTCTGCAAGCAGACAGAGATAGGAAACATATCTCTGTATATAGATAGGAAAGAAGGGGGAGACTATTAGAATGACTGCAGATCTCTCTGCTGAAAGTTTTATTTATTTTTTTAAATTAAATCATCGTGTGTACATTAACGCAATCATGGGACACCATACACTGGTTTTACAGACCATTTGCCATATTTTAATCACACTGGTTAACATAGCCTTCCTGGCATTTTCTTAGTTATTGTGTCAAGACATTAATATTCTACATTTACTAAGTGTCACATGTACCCTTGTAAGATGCACCGTAGGTGTAATCCCAGCAATCACTCTCCCTCCAAATATCCTCCCCCTTCCTCCCCTCCCTCTCCCTCTTCCCCATATTTTTAGGTTATAACTGATTTATAGCTTTCATATGAATGCCATAAATTAGTTTCATAGTAGGGCTGAGTACAGTGGATACTTTTTCTTCCATTCTTGCAAACAGCCCTCAGACTGGGAGAAGATATTTGCAGGTTATGTCTTGGACAAAGGTTTAATAATCAGAATCCACAGAAACTCAAACGTATAAGCAAGAAAAGAACAAGTGATCCCATTGGAGGCTGGGCAAGGGATTTGAAGAGAAACTTCTCTGAAGAAGACAGGTGCACGGCCTACAGACATATGAAAAAATGC
>CAUYPK010001937.1:0-20101 GCA_963574355.1 Loris lydekkerianus | reverse complement strand
AGGGAGGGTGATTGGTGGGATTACACCTGCGGTGCATCTTACAAGGGTACATGTGAAACTTAGTAAATGTAGAATATAAATGTCTCAACACAATAACTAAGAAAATGCCAGGAAGGCTATGTTAACCAGTGTGATGAAAATGTGTCAAACAGTCTATAAAACCAGTGTATGGTGCCCCATGATCGCATTAATATACACAGCTATGATTTAATAAAAAAAAAAAAAAAAATACCCCACCCACTTTGGGCAAAGTGTCACCCTTCTTGTTACCTCCTATCACACTTTCTCCAGGATGCGTCTTTTGATACTTCTGTAATCAGGAACAATACTATCACCTGGTACAGTTGTAACACTTGTTGCAGTTTCAAGAATCTTTGCCTTTGATCCTCACCTCTCTAGAGAGTCTCCCAGTTTACAGGTGAGGAGGGAAGCAAAGACAGGCAAGCCATTTGCTCCGAGTCCCAGCTGGGACTCAGTGCAGTCATTCTGGCATGGAATTGAATTTCTTTCCACTACCAACGAACCTCTGCTAACAGAAAATCAGCCCAGCACTGTGGTCACAGCCCAGACTTTGGAATAGACAAGCCTGGCTTTGAATCCTGGTCTTATAGCTTTGCGGCTTTGGACAAAGAGCTTAACTTCCCTATGTTTCAATTTTCTTATCCTGAGAATGAAGGCAGTAAAACCCACCTCGTGTGTTTAATTCCTGCCATGAAATTAAATGATAGTAACAAAGTGCCTAGCACAGTGCCTAAGAAGTTCCTCTTCATAATGATGTGTGATCTAGCAGCCTGCACGACGTATTTAGAGCCAGATTTCCTTAGACGACTCTTAAGAAGACTCTGATGCTAGGTATAGATGGGGAGCCATCCTCAAATCATAGTGCAAGCCAGTCAGTATCTTAGACTCAGATCTTTTCTCATAGCAAGATACTGTTCAGCAGTTTAAAGAAGAAAACAAAGGGCAGCCAATTGTCCAGCTTTTCTAAGTAGACATTATTTAATGAGATACAGGCTAATAATTAAATCTCCATCTCCAAAGGTTGAATATAGAGGCTGCTGGGGTTGGGGAGGTTTGCTTTATCACACAGAGCAGGAATTGGTGCCACAGAGATGACCTTTCCGTTGGCCAACCTTTGAGGTCTGGGCAGAGTGCAAGGTTAACACAGTTGGAAGGCTTTCAGCATGTTGCCCTGGGATACCATTTCCATGTAACTTGGCAATGTGTCCACTCCTGTCAAGGTGGGCCCTGAGTCACTGAATGTCCCTGTATTTTGCTCACATTGTTTTAAGAAAACAGAATGTTCTACTGGCGAAGGGTGCCGGATATTTGTCATTAATGGAGAGGCAAGTGAAGTGGCTAAATTAATCAGCATTAATAGTATCTGAGAATTATACCAATGAGGGTGCAGAGAGTCTGACATTACAGTCTTCAAAGTTCCCTCAGAGAAAGAGCCATTTTGTTAGAGCTCAGAAATAGTTTTCCTATTTCTTCGGCCCCATCACTTGGGCCTGGCTATGAGGACTCTCATTCTGTTTCCAGGGCCAGAAGGACAGCAGATTTGCTCATAAGAAAGCCCAAGGGATACTTAAAATGTATGAGCCAGTCCTCAGCTCCTTACCAGTGTGAAGTTCTCATTCACGTCAGCAGGAAGGCTGCCGACAGGGCAGGGCAGCTCAATTGAGTTCCTTCTCTGCTTTGCTGGTTCCCAGTCAAACTTGCCCTGTGGCTGCTTTCAGAGGTGACGTCTTGGCATCCAAAGGCAAGGAGACAGCTCCATTTCTTCTGGCGCCTGGGGCCTACGCTGTGGGGCAGCTCACCCTGCCCCCTTGGGGACTGCTTTTGGAATCCTCAGTGTTTATAATGGAAGCCCACATTGGCCCGTTGTAACGTGTGACACTCTTTACTCAATAGCAGTGGGGAGTTCAAATGTCTTAAGTGACCCTCCCGGGTAACCAAAACCCCAGATCCCTGATACGGAGTAACCATTCTGCCATAGTGCTACCTTGGGTTGAACAGCACTTTGTGTTTTCCAAAGCTCTTCCATAAGCTCCGTCTCTTGTGGTCTGGCAAACCCTGTCAGGAGGGCAGGGCAGAGGGAGCGAGTCCCATTTCACAGATGAGAAAACCAAGATTCAGACAGTTCAGTTATGCAGCTAGTTAGTTGTAGGGTTGAGAACCAAACTGTCGAACCGATTGTAAAAAGTAGGAAGCGTCTTACTTGACTTTCTCTTTCCACCCTTCTAATTTCCCCTTGTCCTGTTCACTCAGCCCACTCTTTCTCCGCTCATTCTCCTTGTTCCCTGTCTTCCTGGGCCTTTCAATCCATTTCCCTCCACTCTTCTCAACTCTCTTGTTCCAACAAAGATTTCAGGCAGGACCATGAGCCTTCTAGAGTTACAGCCCCAACTTCACCCTTTACCCGGCAATTGAAACCGGGACATCAACCACTCTCGTAGGAAGTCTCTTTGCTTCTCTGTAACGCATTTTGTCCGCTATGAAATAAGAATGCCATGTGTATTGATACAAGATAATAGAGTTGAAAATGTCCTTACAATTCAGAATTGAGCAAGGAAATATTAATCACATATGCCTTGATGCAGCAATTTTTACTTTCTCTTTTTTTAAAATTTGAACCTATGACAGGCTGGCACATCTAACCACAGTCAAAGCCAGGGCATTCTTCTTACCCCCAACTCTTCTACTTGGTAAAACATGCAAACTCAGCACTCCAAGGGTCCAGCGAGGAATTGAGTCTATCTGGTATCGTACATAAGGCTATCCCTGCAATTCAAAGCAAACATTTTAAATGTTTCATTTTCAGTCTGGCTTAGGCAGACAGAAGATAACTAGTCTCATTACCTGCTGTCCTGCGCCTCCACGTAACCCCTCTCACCTCAATTTTTATTGATTTGCAGCTGTTGGAAGGAATATTGAATCTTGAAATTGTTCTTTGAACAGTGTCTGATCTCCTTTCCTCCCCTCCTGTGACAATTAATAACATGAAGATAAGTTTTCATAAGTGCTTGTCACCAGCCTCTAGGCCAGTGGTTCTCAAGCTTCCTAATGCCACAATGTATTTTCATTGTTAAAAAGGGGTCGCGACCCACAGGTTGAGAACCACTGCTCTAGGCTATCAGAACATCAGCTTAATATAAAAGAATTTAAATGCTTCCGTCCTAATCTTGAGAGGAAAAGAAAGGCACTGCCTCAAAATTGTGTACCCCCACTCCCGAGAGCATTATTTCTAGTTTGTAAATGAAAGTGTGGGTCATTTCAGCCCCTTCATTCTAAGAAATGTTCAGAATTGAGAGAATCTTATGGAAGTTAGCCATCATTTCTGAGGGGCAAAATATCCATAGGAGAACGTCACTGGATTATTTCAAGGGGCTATGTGCATTTGAACCCAGGACCGTGTCTCTACTGAATCTTTTCTAGAGCTCCCTGAACTCCTTGTCTTGTATGGGGTTCTAACAATTGACTGAACATACGGCATTGTCCATTCTGAGTGGATTCATTCTCCCGATACAAGAAACTCATGTAATTAGGAGATCCCTGCTTCAGAGGTCCAGTAGTGTCTAAGTAGGGCAGATCAATCCAGGTCAAGCCAATGTCCATAGGCATGGGCTGTCCCCCTGCATAGAACTGACCTTCCTATGCCCAGATGTGTAATAGCCACATAGTCAGGGGCCTTTTGTACTGTTCTTGGTTTTATTCCAGCTAACTTAACTGGCCTCCGCTAGCTGGGCTGGCCTGAAGACTGGACAGCTGCCTGTAACAATGGCCTTGGGTAGCCTTCACTTCTTGCTCAACTTGGCCTATAGTTCTTTTCTGCAGGGCTTGGAACTTTACAGCAAGGCCAGCAGATGCCCTGACCACCAGCATGGTACTGGCTCTTCCCATGGGCCATCCAGAAATTCTTCAGGGTACCTTTGGAAGCAAGCAAGGGTGATGGCTTCTGACACCTAGTCCAGAGGTATCTGATGACCTTCCCTAGTCTGTTTACCTATTTCTCTAAAGTACCCTTTTAGTGCCAAATACTTACCTTGAAAATTAATTAGCAAATGACCTTAAAAAAGAAAAAAAGATAGGTGGTGCCTGTGGCTCAAAGGAGTACGGCGGCAGCCCTGTATGCCGGAGGTGAAGGGTTCAAACCCAGCCCTGGCCAAAAACTGTAAAAAAAAAAAAAAAAGAAAGAAAAAAGAAAATAGATGCAAGAAATATTAATAGTTAGCTTAGAGAGGAGAGCACTTAATCCACTAAGCAACCTGTGATTCTTCTAAAGTCTGTGACAAATTTTTGATCAGCTTTAGACCTGCTGCCAGGGTTTTGTTGTTCATTTCAGTAGACACAGGACAGCCAACCAAGCGGCATCTCAGAAGGAGCATGTTGCTGAGAACATCTGTTGGTAGGCAGTGGGCATCATTTGTATCTCCTGGGTTTTCCTTTTCATCACTGGCATAGAAATCACAGCACCTTCCAAGGAGGCACAGGCTGAGTCAGATTTGTACTGGGGCAGTTGTTCTCAACCTTCCTAATGCTGTGGCCCTTTAATACAGTTCCTGTGGGTCACGACCCACAGGTTGAGAACCTCTGTGCTAGGGCAAAGTGAAACTTGGTTTCTTGGGGAGTGCAGCCGAAGTGACTCAGAAGTTGAGAATGTAGCAATTGCAGGAGGAAAAAGAAACCAGAGTTTAGTCCCCTTGATCCATACCATTGTAGTGCTGCCTTCCATGGGCCAGAAGCAATGTGGTAAAAAAAAAAAAAAAATGGGGTCTCCTCTTCAAAGAGTATAGCTCTGAGAAGCTAAGGACCGTGCCCTGGGGGAAACAGGCTTGCTCTACCAAGGGTGTGCCAGATCCAAGAGGAAACCTCTTGGGAGAAATGGAGCATCCACTCTGCTTCTGTGTCTGTGCTGGGTCTCTAGGTGGTCCTAGGAAGATAAGGACGCAGACGCCGTAGGTGCTGCCCGTTTCCTCCGGACCATTCTTTTCTCTGTTACCAATCCAGACAGCTTCTCCTCTGGCATCTGTGACCATTTCTTTTGCTCCCTTTAGCAACTGGAAAGCAGACCAAACACATGTAGAATTTCTAAGCAAAGCAGAATTTAATTTAAAAAAAGAAAAAGAAAAAAATAAACAAAAGCATTGCCATCTCACCTAGCTAACCCTAGCATGTTAGAAAAGACCGCAGGATGAAGGCAGACTGCCGAGGATGCTGAGTCAACAATAGGAAAGAGCTTCTCATGCTGAAAAGACAACCAGCAGTCCTATTAAACAC
Source organism: Loris lydekkerianus (assembly GCA_963574355.1). Taxonomy (NCBI): domain Eukaryota; kingdom Metazoa; phylum Chordata; class Mammalia; order Primates; family Lorisidae; genus Loris; species Loris lydekkerianus. Next base: position 14,821 of record CAUYPK010001937.1, on the reverse strand, counting down.
AGTCATATTTTTCTCACCTACCTCGTATAATGATGTCTCTCCAGCTGAAGGAGAATAACTTTCCTTTCCTCTTCTTGCCTTGTTTATTTGGTCATTCATTTGTTCTATTTAACACCCTCCTATATGCCAATCATTTTCAATTTCATGCATGATCCAGCCATTCAAAAATTATTTATTTATTTATTTATGAGTCTTAGGCCTATCTATAGGTGCTCAAAAATAAGTAAACGTCTGAGTTACTGGGGGTATGAAAATGTATGAGACAATGCCCATAGCACTAAAAACTTACAGACTGCTTAGCGATTTGCAATCTAGTCATTTATCTAGTCACATCCATCCACTTATTCCTTTGAGACATAGTTGCTAGAGATCTACTGTGTGCCAGGCACACTGTTAGCACAGAGCCATAACACATTCATCCTAATCTTCTTCCTCACTTTCTTCTAAACTCATTGCCTCACATACATACCACCACGGCTGCTGCCAAGCCCAGAAACAAAAACAAACCAAACAACTTTGGGGATTGAATGTGTATGTATTTGTGGGCTTCAGCTGGGTAGATTGAGTTATTTCACAATATTCCTGCAAACAGTCCCTGGTTTCTTTAGGAGATGTCAGAAGGCAGATCCTCAACTCAAGACAGCACAGAAGGAGGCTCTGAGTGATGACAGCTGTGGGGCAATGGGATAAACCAGCTTGCTAAGTGGTGAGGGGTGTGGTTGGAGATCAGGCAAGGATCCACCAAGGACAACACAGAAAAGACGCCTCCGGGAGACCTGTGACCCCTAAGCTAGAGTCTCTTTCTACTTGAGATTACCCAGGCACAAACTGAGTCTTCCATAAATATTTGTCATGTGAATGACTGAATAAACACTAAGCCATCTGTCGGGCCATGAGCTCCTTGAGGGTGTGAACTGGGCCCTAATTATCTTGTGCAGTCCCGGGGCCTCCATCCCTTCTCCAGGGCTCTGGGGAACTACCTACAGGACTTTGGACTGGAGACTCCCCCAGTTTTCTTCTTTGCATTCCAGGTATGAGTATCTTCTTCATGTGGGTTAGTCACCTCACAGATTCTCTCTGCAAGGGAAGCACCCCTTATAAGCATATTCGTCATGTGTTTGTTAAATTTCAGGCTTTGTTTTCTTCCCTGATGACTAAATTGTTGGTTCACCTCCCCCACCATGAGGCCATGTATAGTCAGGGAACAAAAATTTGTTTTGCTATCAGTTAAAAATGCAAAATAGCTATATAAAGAAATCAAACCATGCCTTTCCCAAACCAAACACTAGAATTGGCTTCTAGCTTAGGTCTGTTTAGGGTTATCTGTGGTCGTTTTCCTTCAGTAGCTGGTAATCAAGAAGAGAATGCGTGAATGCCACTGGAAACCAAGTGAGAGACCCACAGCGCTGTGGGCCAGACACCACGGATGGAGAGAGGATGAAGGCAGGGGAAGCCAGAAGCCGACTTCAAGATTCTTGGGCCTCAGGCCAAACCGTAATTCAGGCCACTGTACTTTGCCAAGGAAGCTTATCAAAGAAGAAAACAGACTTAACATTTTCTGGCTCTCTCCTTCTTTCTCAGAGTGCTAGTGTTATTGGGAGTTAGACTGGCTTTCTCCATCCTGGGCAGAAACAGTCGACGTTTGAGAATTTAATTGTTGGATAATACGGAATGTGTGGCCACACACAGCATTCTGTATGTCATTTCACTTTGCAAAACAGCTTAAGACACAAAGAATTTCAAACTGGAACAAGGGCCTGACCTGCTTGTTTATGACTGTGTCATTCAGGGACAACCTACGTCTGGCAGAAATAGCAGAGATTTTCTGCCATAGAACTCAACCCGTTAATTTAGATGAAAATATCACTGAGTACTGGTTCTAAATTCCCTCTACTCTGATACACGAGGAAACATCCAGAAGCCATGTACACAGGACAGGACCTGAACCATTGTGTCCTGGATGACATTTCACAGGGCATTTTGAAGGGACAATTGGAACGAGCAATCACCATTCTAGGAAGAGAACAGGATATTTCTGGCAGCAAGTGGAAAGTCTAGCGCCTGAGACAGCTATAGAAAATGACTAATGTTGTTTGTGGCCATCTCTGAAATAACATCAAGTCACAAAGAAGCTAATATCCTTTCCCAATGGTGACAAAGAGGAGACTGTGTCCAGCCTACCTGTTGGTAAGCACTAGGTTTCTGCTGGCTTTTACCTATTAACACCCACCCCTGGGGAGTAAGGGGTCCAGCCCTTCCTTGGGAAACCCTGTGTGCTGATATGGGAAACACAGTCCACAGCTGAGTCCACCTGTCTGGTTGCTGGTCCTCTCTGGCCACACAGCCAATCACTCATTCCAACAGAAAGGCAAGGTGAAATGAATGTAAGGAGGAAAGGCAATTTCCTTTAAAATACTGCAGCCAAAGCTCTTTTTTCCACAGGGCCAAGTCTTGGCATATCCTCTGTACCAGTCATCTCAGAGATGATCCTCAGATCAGTATTCTACCTGCATCAGCATCGCGTGGGAATGTGTTAGAAAAGCAGATCCTCGGGTCCCCCTGAGAACTTGGAGATCACACACTCTGGGGCTGGGGCCCAGCAGTACACGTTTCACAAGCCCTCACGGTGATTCCAATGCATCCTAACATTTGAAAACCACTATTCTACTCTCCATTAAGAAATCTGGGACCTGCCATGATGGGAAAGTAAACTCTGTGTGTGTGTGTGTACGTGTGTGAATTCAGGAATGTAATTGTCTTAGTTCTATGCTGCTGTAATGAAATACCATAGATTGGCTAATTTATCATAGACAAAAACTAATTTCTCACAGTTCTGAAGGTTACAAAGTACAAGATCGAGGGGCTGTTATCTGGCAACACCATCTTGCAGAAGGCATCTCATGGGTGGAAGGGCAAAAAGAGGGTGAGTTAGAGAAGAGAAGGGCCAACTAACCCTTTTCTGAGGGACCTCCTGCCCAGATAATGGCGTTGATCCACTGGTGATCAAAACCCTCATGGCCTGACCACCTCCCACAGGTCCCATCTCTTAAAACTAGTGCATTGAGGATGAAGTTTCCAACACATACTTTTTGGGAGACACACAATTATAGATATATATGTGTGTGTGTGTGTGTGTCAGTACTAAAATTATGGATTTAAACATTTAGGTTGTTTTTTTAATTAGGGTAGTAGTTTTCACTGGAAACTCTGGCTTTAGACATGGTGGGAATGGGGGTGAACCAGTAATCCAGCAAAGCAGGGAACTTTCTTTCTATTGCCTGTTAACCATTGGCTCTCCCATTTAACATTCTCCAACAAAGTGGAACACCTGGCCTTCTTTAACATTTAAATGAATCTGGTGAGCAGAAGATTAAATACTGGATGTCTTCTTAAGAGAAGCTGATTAGAGTGGTAGTAAAGCGTGCAAACTTTGGGGTCGGATAGACATAAGTCCACTCCCCAGCTCAGTGACATTGGGCAAGGGGCTCAAACTCTCTGGTCCTGTTTCTTCACCAGTAAAATGGGAAGAGTAATGCATGTAGATGAACTGTGAGCAAGGCTTGTGTGAGGATTAAACTAGATGAAACACACGCAGAGCATGCATGTAAATATCACTGTTCACACAGCACTCAGGCTGATCATTACTAGTATTTTACTGGGTTCACCATGGTCAAGAGTGCCAGCATGTCCAGAGAGTCCACCCTGTGAGCCGTAGCTTCATGGGATTGCTCTGGAATTGTTCTTCAGGAAGAGTGTGAGGCAATAAGTGAGAACACGAGCTGTAGGTTTGTGTGAATCTTGAGGGCGATGTAAGGGATGAGCAGAAAGGCATAGGCTGTGGGGTGAGGGTGGAGGCTGATCACATCACTGGCCTCTGAAGCTCTGTGGTGGCCACAGTTTTCCTTTCTCCTCATTGTTATGGCGTCTGGGCAGAGAGGCGCGGTGGAGCCAGACCTCTGAGGCTGTGTGTGGTGAGCCTGCAGGGGCTGGCAGTCGCTAAGGGCAGAAACCACTGTTTGGAGCTGCTGGTGGTTTAACTGTTGCTGTTGCTCATGGCTGAGGATGAGAAAAAGGCAGGAGGGCCGGAGCAATCCACAGCATGATTCTGTTTGTGGTGTTGCTCACCAAGCATTCCAAAGGTCGCTTTGGAACCAGAAGCTTATAAAGCAGCTACTGGAACAGGCCTTTTAGCTGGTTGCAGGTCAAAACAACGGCCTCTGGGAGTCTTGTTTTGGTTATCGCCTTCAACGGAACCACTGACCTATTGCAGAAGTCACGGGCAACAGCCTCATGGGACATCTGTTTTCCCTAGGATTCTGAACTCCTCGCTGAACACCTAAAATTATTTACCCAGAGGCCTTTCCTATTGCTGGCATGAGGGTTGTGATCCTCTAAAATCCAAAGTAACTGCTGGTCACACTGGCTTATGCCTGTAATCCTAGCACTTTGGGAGGCTGAGACAGGTGGGTTGTCTGAGCTCAAAAGTTCAAGACCAGCCTGATCAAAGCAAGGGCCCGTCTCTACTAAAAATGGAAAAACTAGCTGGACATTGTGGCAGACACCTGTCGTCTCAGCTACTCAGGGGGCTGAGACAAGAGGATTGCTTGAGCTCAGGAGTTTAAGATTGCTGTGAGCTATGACATCATGACACTCAACCCCAGGGCAACTGAGTGGGACTCCGTCTCGAAATAAATAAATAAAATAAAATCCAAAGTAACCATAAGGATGTAAATGTTTCCTTGTACCTCACAGCGTTAGGTACTGCCGTCTACATGCGAGAGGTGCATCTGAGGGCTCTTAGAACTGTGTTTGTAAAGAAATATGACATCCTTCTATTAATGGGCATGGAAAAATTGTTCAGGGCTGGTTAACAAATCATGGAAGGCAACACTATGTAAGGCGGCCATCCGAAAAGATATTTACAAATGACTCTAATATCTTGAGGGAAATGGTCCTAATGCAATGCCAAGAGAAAACAAGAACCGAACCCTTGTAGAACAATGAGCATCAGAGTGAGGTTCCCTGCACCACCAGCAGCAGAACCTGGAAACTTGGTATAAAAGCCAATTCTCAGGCCCCACGTTAGACCTGCTGAGACTCCAAGAGTGGGCCCACAACAGTAAGCATTTTAATAGCCAAGTACATTGGGCATGTTAAATTTCGAAAGTCACAGAACCGATGTAAATGTGTAAGATATTCATATACAGAAGAAAATGCACACTTCTCTCTCTGATGGGATTAGGGGTGAATTTTGCTTTTCCCTAATTATCTTTTCTGTTTATTAAATATATGCTACTTAAAAATGAATATATTTTGCTTTTATATTTAGAGAAAAAAGTGAATGGAATAGTTATATGTTTCTGTTACACGTGTCTCATGTCCACTTATACCATAGCAAGATTTTCTTAAAGATTTAACTACTCCTAGGCCTTCAACGTGCTTCAATTTCTTCTTCTACAAGTCAACTTTCCTATCTTCTTTTTGAGAAAGCTTCGCCTAGCTACCGGTTTACTGACTTTCCTACCTTTAAGTCTTGAAGGCCTCTGTTATGCTTAATAAATAACATTTTAGAAACTGTCAAAAATCTCTTGTTTTGTCATAAACAAGGGAATAGTTGTTTTTTCCCTAAGCACAATATTTCCTTTTGTATATATTTAGGGGTTTTTAATCCATCGGTAACAATTTGAGCTTTTGCATATATTTTCATGCACAATTTACATTTTGTTTGAATTGACATTTTGGACTACATCTACTTGAAGATTTTTAGCACCTTGACCCTTCTGATGTCAAGGGTGCATTTACAAAGTAAGCAGATATCACAGGTTTGCATTTATACAGAAGGAGTACATTCCAAAATCAGAAAATCAGGTAAATGTCATAACCACAACTACTTCATCTCAGGAACAACAGCACAGGCTGTTATTTTTCCAGCCCTAGGGCAGACATCATCTGAGTAGGAGCTAATAATGTGTAGGAGCCATGTTGTACAAAAATGTGCACCTTTAATCTCCAGAATCACTTAGCCCTATGAGACGCTAACATACACACACACACACCCCACACACACACACACACCATAAGAGGCTCTCAGAACCCAAATTAGAAAACAACAGGCTCCTCCTCTCTCATACTCATTTTCTGGGCAACAGCAGGTGAAAGCACCTGAGCTATTTAAATTATTTTGGAGGGTTTGTTTTGGGTTGTTATGGTTGATGGTACATAATTGCATTTGCCTGAATCAAACGTGCATCTGGTAAGAGCTTCCTGCTTCTCTGAATTACCTTCTAGTGTTCCCTGGACTTTTCTCTTTCAAGCCCCAGAAGGAAGGACTCTGACCTCTCCCCTGGTGTCTGTGTTTGACTCATCCTTTACAATCCCGGGACCTCACCTTACTGTGCATATTGCAAGGGTACATGTCAAATATATTAATAGTAGCATATAAATGTCTAAACACAAAATTAAATAAGTGAGGTGAAGGCTGTGTTAACCAGTTTGATGTAAACATTCCAAATGGTATATAAAATCAGCACACTGTACCCTATAAATGCAGTAATGTATACAGTTATGATCTAATAAAAAAAATAAAAATAAAATCCTGTGCAAAAGCTGCCTCCTACTCAAAGCCTTCTTAACGTCAGTGGAGTCAGGAGAAAGCAGTCTCTTAGAATCTGAAAGTCTCTGGGGTCTTTGCCATTCTTTATTATATTTATATTTGAATATGCGGTAGTTTGCCTCCCTCCCAGAATCCAAAGTGCTTGAAGGAAGCATCTAAGCATCTTTAAATGAATCCTAGATTGAATTGAATCCTAGATCTGCCCTTTCCAGCCCATCTTAGGTAAATCACTAAATCCCTTTCCAACTCCCTCCTGATGTGTAAAATGTGGACGGTCCCAGCACTGACTGCTGAAAATTAAAGTCAATGTCAAATGAGATGCACGATTATCTTGCACATGGGTAAACCCCAATACCAGCTGCTTTTATTCCTGTTCTCCACTGTGATTCAAATAGTAGGTGTATGCCCGTGAGCATTTGTGTATTACATATATAATGGATGAATGCTGTTAGTTAAATCTATACCAGTGGTTCTCAACCTTCCTAATGCCGCGGCCCTTTAATACAGTTTCTGTGGGTCGCAACCCACAGGTTGAGAACTGTTAATCTATACAGACCCCTTTGAACTCTCAGTGCTCCCTGGGGACTTTATACATGTCATCTGTCTACAAATTCATGATATGAACTGATGATTTTCTATAGGCAGGTGTGGAAATGCACACAGGTAAACCGTCTTGGGAAAGCTGCCACTAGCCATCTAGTGAGACCTCATCAAGCTCCGTGTTTTCACCCATGAAATGTGAATTACGATGCTGATAGCTGACTTTGCCTGGATACAAGGCAATCTGAGGAGGACCAGGCCTTAAGGGACAAAGCGTATAAACAGGGACTGCTTGAGGTAATTTGGAGAATCAGAGCACGTGTTTGCAAAGTAGCATATTTCAGTTCCAGAGGTTTCAATCACACAGGATGCTAGATGTTGCTCGGTGAGGGCACAGGGGCAAAAACAGCTGCTTTTTGGGTTTGTCAAGCATCTCAAGTTATTTCTCAGGAGTTGGGGTTTGGCAAAGCCTGAGACCCACATTGCCAAGTCCTTCTTTCCCCCTTAATTTTTAAGCCCATGTGTATTTTAAGGGAAATTTAATCCGTATGTTTCTGTTTCCTTTACACTTAACTCATAAAAATGGATTGTCAGAGCAATTTGATGTCCTGAATATCTGTGGAGCCTTTATAATGATATTTTGTAACCTTTCCCCCCTCCCTTAAACGTAGGGAATTGGGTGTGGTTGTTTTTTTTAAGAAAATGAATCAAACTGAAAATCTCGGGTCAGTAGTGATGGGTCAGACACACACGCCCAAGGAGTAATGCGTTCGGGAAAATATCATCTTCCTCTGCTGTTCTTGTTGGGCCCTGAGGGTGATAAGAAGATAGTTTCACAGGCTCAGCGCCAGTGGCTCAAGCAGCTAAGGCGCCAGCCACATACACCTGAACTGGCACGTTCGAATCCAGCCCAGGTCTGCCAAACAACAATGACGGCTGCAACCAAAAACTAGTCAGGTGTTGTGGCAGGCGCCTGTAATCCCAGCTACTTGAGAGGCAGAGGCAGGAGAATCGCTTGAGTCCAGGAGTTGGAGGTTGCTGTGAGCTGTGATGCTACAGCACTCTACCAGGGCGACAGCTTGAGGCTCTTTCTCAAAAAAAATAAGAAGAAGAAGAAGAAGAAGATAGTTTCACACCCAGGCAGATGTCAAAAATTGGCAATGTGCGGGGGCAGAGTCCTCACATTTGATTGGTTGCCCACCAGGCTGAAAATCTCTCATCTGTCCGTACCTGGGTATTGAGAGATCTGTTCCATGTTCTCTAGAATTTGCATCCCTTTACGCAGGTCCAATCGTGCAGTTCAGCATCAGAAATCTATCATTCAAGTAGGCTAAAGGAATTGTGGCTGCTAATTCCAAAACACAGTAATTGTTTTCTGCTCAAGTTTTCCACATCACCCCTAAAGGGAGAAGACAGGAGTTGGCATGCTTGTCTTAAAGGCCGGCAGCAGTGTTCTCACAAAGCTCTGTAAAGATGGCCTTCCTCCAAGATCAGTGAACTCGCTGTCACTGGAAGGAGTCACACAATGCCCAGATATCCACAGCACAGGCAGAAATGCCCCATGTGTTAGTGATAACTCTCAGCCATAAAAGGGGATTCTTTGGGGGGGGGGGGGTGATACACCTGCATCAGATCCATACTGATCGCCATGCCACCTCCTTTGTCACCAGCTGGAGTTGAACTTCAGTCTGTCTCCTCTCTGGTAGCTTGCTCACTGCCAGATTAGAGCTTTCTGGACACTAAGGGTCACAGAGTCTTAGCAGTGTGTGGCATGTCATAGTTTGAGACTGATCAAACATGATGGTTTGGTTTACTCTGAAATACTCTAAAAACATTCTGCTGGCTTAGCTCAACCCATTTTCACTATCTGGCGTCAGAACTCTGTAATGTAACAACCCAGGCTGAGACTTTCTCTGGCCAAAAAGCCATTGGACATTCATCCTCCAAAACAAAGTTGCAAGTAAAAGATCCAATCAAAGAGTGTCTGGGTGGCTCTGCCATCTTTATATGGGGAAGGTGCAGAAAGACTGGATTTATTGAGCCATGAAGATACAGAGCTTTGAAGAGCTTCTCTCCTTGTCTAAATCACCTTATAATAGAGCAGGAACAGTGAAATTCTGGACCTGGATGGCTGATGAAGAATAATAATTGATAAGTACATCTATGGAATATGAACACCAAGCTGGGATACTAAGACTGAATGATACCTATTTTAGATCTGGCATGAAAATACCAAACAACTTACAGGACGTAGCCAGTCTTAGAAATTCCATTAGTCCACAGAGCCTGCTGGAGATGAGGTTTTCCATGATTGATCCATCATAGGCAGGGAGGATAGTCAGATATCTACCACTCTTCAACAGATTTGGCAGTAGATGTCTACAAAGGTACTGCATAGATTAACTGCTTTGAGCCTGGTCCTGGATTACGTATTACCTTACTGAATCCACATGGTAACTTTATATGCTAAGGGTGCTAAGTGTTCCCATTTTACAGAAGAGGAAAACTGGAGCTCCTAAAGGCACCTACAAGGGAGACTGAGTAACTTGTGCAAATTTGCATAGTTAACAGACGTTCTGGAAGTCAAACACAAGTCTGTTAAACTTTAAAGCCCGTACTTCTATCTTTAAAATAAAAATGCATTTGTGTGATTACAAAAGTTATATATATCAAACTTACAGAGTACTGAGTGAAAGCCCCTCCTAACCCTCACCCTTCCCTAGATAACCATGCTAATTGTGAACAGCATATATATTATTCTTTTTTTCTATTTATAAACTTCCAAACCTAGAGACACACTAATACATTTTTTACACACATATGAGAATTGTTCTAGAATTTGCCAGCGATAAAATTCGTCTTGAATATCTTTCTGGGTCAGTACAGATCTACCAAGTCCTTCTTTGTTTGTTTGTTTGTTTTTGTTATTTGTGTTTGAGACAGAGTCTTACTCTGTCACCCCAGCTAAGTGTCATGGCAGCATCACAGCTCACAGCAACCTCAAACTCCTGGGCTCCTGCCATTGTCCTGCCTCAGCCTCCCCAGCAGCTGGGACTGTAAGTGTGAGCCACAACACCCAGCTAATTTTTCTCTTTTTAGTAGAGATAGGGTCTTACTCTTGCTCAGGTTGGTCTTGAACTCCTAACCAAGTCCTTTTAAATAGCTGCATGGTGTTTTATTGTAAGGATTTTCATGGTTAATTTAAATTCATTGAGTAGTTTGATAGATTTCAACTTTTGATGGCTGCAATGAAACACCCACTGTTTGTTCATAGGTGATGGCATACTCACCACTGAATAAGTAGAGGGTAATTTCCTAGCAATAGATTTGCTGGGGAAGATGACATACTAGCCATCCTCTGTCTACCACACAGAGCTACTTCCTTTCACTTCCACCAAGGGGTGTTATTGATTTCTTAGCAAGGTGGACACCAAATTTTCAGATAAGCAATTTTATCTTTCTTTTGGACTTCGAGGCTGGGAAATCTGAGAGCCATGATTCCTTTGGACTTGAGGTGTGATTACCACAGTCCAATTCTGAGGCAGTAACTTAGCAGGGTTCTAGAAATGTCCTCTTATTTAATGCTATATTCAGTAAATACTTACTGATTTGTGTGTGTGTATACAAAGCACTGCACCAGACCCTGATTAAACAGTGGCGAATCAGCATACCTCCCCACCAAAGGACTAAATGGTTCATACAAAATCCATCCCCTGCTCAGAGCCACACTGTGGCCATCTAAGGTGACATAGCCTGGCGTCCCCAGAACCTCTCCATAATGCTCACTTTAGTTGTAATGCCAAGGAACCACTAATGGGAGGTATACTGAAAGGAGGTTAAACCAGACTCCAAAACTGATCGACTTTTTACTTAAACTTTTTTATTTTGAGATAACTGTAGCTTCACACACATGCTATGTAAGAAATAATACAAGGAGATCCCAGGTATTCTTCACCTAGTTTCCTCCAATGATAACATCTGACGTTTACTGAAAACAATGCCACAACCCGGGCATTGATGCTGATACAGTCAAGAGACAGAGCTTTGCCATCAAGACAAAGATTCCCCAACTTGCCTTTTATAACCAAACCCACTTCCCTCTTCTAACCCCTGACAACCACGAACCTGTTCTCCATTTCCATGTCTTTGCATTTCAAAAATGTGACAGAGATGGAAGACTGTATGTGTCACCTTTTAATGCTGTCTTCTTTCACTCGGAATAGTTTTCTGGAGAGTGCTCCAGGTCGTTTTGTGCATCCAGAGTTCGTTGTCCTTCATTGCTGAGTAGTCTCCCATAGGAGGGATATGTCACAGTTCAGTTACTCATCCACTGAAAGATGATTGAGTTATTTCCAGTTTTCAGCAATTGTGAATAAAGCTTCTAGAAACATTTGTGTGTAGGTTTCTGTGCAAACACAAGTCCTCATTTCTCTGGAGTAAATGTCCACTAGTGCAATTGCTGGAATATATGTTAGTTGCATGTTTAGATTTTTTTGTTAAGACCCTGCCAGAACATTTTCCAGAATGGCTGTACCATTTACATTCCCCCCAGGAATGTAGGAGAGAAGTTCATTTGGTACTTTGTATAAATACACTGCTTTAGGGATTTCAAGAGAAATTTGCTTTGAACCCAGAATTACTCTTCCATGTGCAGTCACGGCCTGCCATTCGCTGGAGATGACAGGGGTGCTGTCATCTCCAAACAGTGCAAACAATGACTCACTGGTCATGAAAAGGTGACTTTTTTTGAAAACAAAGTAGTGGCTCTGCCTCTTTCTAGCCAAGAGATTTGGGTCTCTCTTTTCTCACCCATAAATTTAAATGCTTCCTATGCTATTTCCCTTCACAGGGTTGCTCTAGGACTTAAAAGAATGGGTGGGCATAAGGGACTCTGCAAATATATAGGCTGAGCATCTGTACTCCCAAAATCCCAATGTCTGGAATTCTCCAGAATTCAAAAATTTTTGAGTGCCAACATGATGCCACAAGTTACCCTGAACACTTTTTTCACTGTGTTAATGGTATGTCATTTTCTTACACTTATAAAAACTTACATATGTATGTAAGAAAATGATTGCCTAGCAGCAGTGAATAAATTCAAAGTCAGGAACGATGGATGGTGATGCCAAACAACCAACTTGTCCCCATGGGTGGCTGAGATGGTGACACCTTTGCCATCCAATGGGTCATTGTACACAAACTTTATTTCATGCACAAAATTATTTAAAATATTGTATAATGCTACCTGCGGACTATATATACAAAACATAAATGAATTTTGAATTCAGACTTGGGTTCTATATGTATAGGCAAATATTCCAAAATCCAAAAACATCTAAAATTCGAAAACATCTAAAATTCAAAACACTCTGGTCCCAAGCATTCCAGACTTGCAGTCTCATTATTTTGTATTATTATTTTGTGATCATTCTCTGTTCCAAAAATCTAGAATTCTTTATAATCTCCCTTTCACGTCTATAGTCTACCTAAAACTTTGATTCTAAAAAGCAAGAGCCCTTTCTGAACATTCTGTCCCTGTGTAGATGTTCCCATCTTTCACCTCCACAACCCAGGGTAGGCCTAACCACGGGGAGCCCACGCCCACATCCTACAGAGCACTGTGTGGTGATCAGAAGCGTCTACCTGACAGCCCTCCTGTGCCCTGTGCTTCTCCCCACTCCCATGATGGCTCTGGTCTCCTTAAAATTAGTTGCTTTTCTATAAGAAGGTGCTTGCTATTCCCTGTGTGCCCGGCTGTCCACTCCCAGAGGCACTTTGACTGAACTCTGTGTGGCCAGCACTGCCTCTGATGTCTAGGCCCAGGTTATAAAAGGAAGCCAATCTCAGGAGTCCTCAGGTTTGGCCTCTGGGCATTCCTTCCACTGATCTTATTCTGACCTGTTGTCCCAGTGCCAGCTTTCATGCTCCTGTAGTTAAATCCTTTGCATTCCACTCTCTCAGCGTCTCCCTCCTAATCGCAGATGCCCTAACAGCCAGATCACTGGCCCTCCATGGACTTCTCTGGACCCCCCACTGGCCTCCAGTTATTTGGCCTCTGATCACCCCTTGGGAAAGTCACTTCCAGCCTCACACCTCTCCAAACCTGCATCTGATTGTCATTCATCATGCTTTTGTAGTGCACCTACTATGTGCTAGGCACGATGCTGCACCTGGGAGTATTATAGTGAATAAGGGATGTATTCGCTGTTCCCATGGAACAGTCTAAAAGCTGAAGACCAACAATGACCAAGTAAAAAAAGAACAATTATAAACTATAGTTGATGCTTGTAGGAGAACAACAGGGTGCTAAGGTAAAGATTAACAGGGATGAGGGAAGGATATTTTCTCTCTGAGGAAACAGTATTTAGTGAAGACCTGTGGGATAAAAAGAAACCAGTCCCGGGAAAACAGGTACAACTGTTTGGGGTGTACGGAACAGTATGTGCAAAGATCTTAAGAAGGGTCAGCCTATAGAGCTCTGTGTATTGTCCTGACACAAACACGCCTGACCCAGGGGGCCAAGGGATGGGCTGGAACCCAGCCCAGCTCTGTTCCTCAAGCAGCATGCCATGGTGAGAAGGAAGAGGTTCTTTTTTCTGATCCTCACAAAGACACCATATGGGCTGGACGCAGCCCGGGCTTTGAAGTGAAAAAGAAGCTCTCACTCCTGTCCTCTTGATCTTGGTCTGCAGCCAGGGTTCACATCCTGGGATTTTGCTCTCAGCTTCCAGACACCCATCTCCATAGCCTGCCCCTAGTCCATCCAGTGATTACAACTCCAGTTTACACGGCACTTTACATTTGTTTCCAATCTCAGTCAGTCCTCCAATCACTGTGTAAGGTAGTTAAGGCAGGCATTATTCATTCCTTTGAATGTAATTTACAATAAAATGAATAGATTTTATGTCGGGTTACATAGGTTCCAATATTGTAAACACCCACATAACCAACACCTGCATTAAGATAAAGAGCATTTCCTACATGCCTCTGGCCACTGTTTGATCAAATATCCTACCAGCCCAGTCCTCGGCAACCACTGTTTTGATTTCACTACTGGTCAGTTTCGCCAGTTCTTGGTTTTCAAGGAAATACGAGTGTGTAGTAAGTAACCCATTGTGCCTGGGTTCTTGTGCTCAATCTAATGTTTTTGAGATTCATTCATTGACTCTGTGTGTGTCTCAGTAGTTCATTCCGTTTTATTGTTGAATAATAATCCAAAGAATGACTATACCTCAGTTTATTTATCTATTATAATACTGATGACATTTGGGCTATTTCCAGATTGACTATTTTCACTAAAGCTGCTATAAGTATTCTCTGTAAATGCTCTTGCATAATTCTTTCTTTTTTTTTTTTTTTTGATTTTTTTTTTTTTATTATAGATAAAAATATGCACCATAGAGGTGGCCCGACCCATTACCCTCCCTCCACCCAAACCTCCCCCCTCCCTTCCCCTTCCTTGGTCCTTTCCCCATAGTCTTGTGCTATAGTTGGGTTATAGCCTTCATGTGAAAGCTATAGTTTAGTTTCATAGTAGGGCTGAGTACATTGGATACTTTTTCTTCCATTCCTGGGATACTTTGCTAAGGAGAATATGTTCCAGCTCCATCCATGTAAACATGAAAGAAGTAAAGTCTCCATCTTTCTTTAAGGCTGCATAGTATTCCA
>CAUYPK010001933.1:0-22851 GCA_963574355.1 Loris lydekkerianus | reverse complement strand
AAATATTTGGGAGTTTATCTAACAAAAGATGCAAAAGATCTCTATAAAGAGAACTATGAAACTCTAAGACAAGAAATAGCTGAAAATGTTAACAAATGGAAAAACATACCATGCCAGTGGCTGGGAAGAATCAACATTGTTTAAATGTCCATACTACCCAAAGCAATATATAATTTCAATGCAATCCCTATTAAAGCTCCACTGTCATACTTTAAAGATCTTGAAAAAACAATACTTCATTTTATATGGAATCAGAAAAAACCTCGAATAGCCAGGACATTATTCAGAAATAAAAACAAAGCAGGAGGAATCACGTTACCAGATCTCAGATTATACTACAAATTGATAGTGATCAAAACAGCATGGTACTGGCACAAAAAACAGAGAAGTAGATGTATGGAACAGAATAGAGAACCAAGAGGTGAATCCACCTCCTTACCATTATTTGATCTTTGACAAGCCAATTAAAAACATTCAGTGGGGAAAAGATTCCCTATTTAACAAATGGTGCTGGGGACTGGCTGGCAACCTGTAGAAGACTGAAACTGGACCCACACCTTTCACCATTAACTAAGATAGACTCTAACTGGATTAAAGATTTAAACTTAAGGCATGAAACAATAAAGATACTAGAAGAGAGTGTAGGGAAATTCTTGAAGAAATCGGTCTGGGCGAGTATTTTATGAGGAGGACTCCCCGGGCAATTGAAGCAGCTTCAAAAATACACTATTGGGACGTGATCAAACTAAAAAGCTTCTGTACAGCCAAGAACACAGTAAGTTAAGGAAGCAAACAGCCCTCAGAATGGGAGAATATATTTGCAGGTTATGTATCCGACAAAGGTTTAATAACCAGAATCCACAGCAAACTCAAACGTGTAAGCAAAAAAAAGAACAAGTGATCCCATAGCAGGCTGGGCAAGGGATTTGAGGAGAAACCTCTCTGAAGAAGATAGGTGCGCAGCCTACAGACATATGAAAAAATGCTCATTATCTTTAATCAGCAGAGAAATGCAAATCAAAACTACATTGAGATATCATCTAACTCCAGTGAGATTAGCCTATATCACAAAATTCCAAGACCAGAGATGTTGGCGTGGATGTGGAGAAAAGGGAACACTTCTACACTACTGGTGGGAATGCAAATTAATACATTCCGTTTGAAAAGATGTTTGGAGAACACTTAGAGATCTAAAAATAGATCTGCCATTCAATTTTATAGTTCCTCTAGTAGGCATATACCCAGAAGACCAAAAATCACACCATAACAAAGATACTTGTACCAGAATGTTTATTGCAGCTCTATTCATAATTGCTAAATCATGGAAAAAACCCAAGTGCCCATTGATCCACTAATGGATTAATAAATTGGGGTATATGTACACCATGGAATATTATGCAGCCTTAAAGACAGATGGAGACTTTATCTCTTTCATGTTTACGTGGATGGAGCTGGAACATATTCTTCTTAGTAAAGTATCTCAAGAATGGAAGAAAAATTATCCAATGTACTCAGCCTTACTATGAAAGTAACTTATAGCTTTCATGTGAAAGCTATAACCCAGTTACAACCTAAGAATAGGGGGAAGGGAGAAAGGGAGGGGAGGGAGGGAGGAAATGGGCAGAGGGAGGGGTATTGGTGGGATTACACCTGCGGTGCATCTTACAAGGGTATATGTGAAACTTAGTAAATGTGAAATGTAAATGTCTTAGCACAATAACTAAGAAGATGCCAGGAAGGCTATGTTAACCAGGGTGATGAAAATGTGTCAAACGGTCTATGAAACTAGTGTATGGTGTCCCATGATCACATGAATGTACACAGCTATGATTTAATAATAATAATAAAAAAGAATAATGTGCTCCACCTCCATCCAGGTTAGTACAAATGCTGCAAAATCTCCATTTTTTTAAGGGCCAAATAGTATTCCATGGTATACATATACCACAGCTTGCCAATCCATTCCTGGGTTGAAGGGAATTTAGGCTATTTCCACATTTTAGCAATTGTAAATTGGGTTGTGATAAACAGTCTAGTACAAGTGTCTTTATAATGAAAGTTTTTTTTTTTTTTCTTCTGGATTGATGTCCAATAATGGGATTGCAGGATCAAATGAGAGATCTAGGTTGAGTACTTTGAGGTTTCAACATACTTCCTTCCAAAAAAGGTTGTATTAATTTACAATCCCACCAGCAATGAAAAAGTGTTCCTTTCTCTCCACATATACAACAGCATCTGCTGTTTTGAGATTTTGGGTCAAAACCTCAAATCTCAGGGTGGTTTTAATTTGCATTTCTCTAATAATTAGGGATGATGAGCATTTTTTCATGTGTTTCCTAGCCATTTGTCTGTCTTCTTTAGAGAAAGTTCTGTTCATCTCTCTTCCCCATTGATGTATGGGATTGTTGGTTTTTTTCTTGTGGATTAATTTAAGTTCTATATAGATCCTAGTTATTAAGCTTTTGTCTGATTCAAAATATGCAAATATCTTTTCCCATTGGGTAGGTTGTCTATTTGCTTTGGTTGTTGTCTCCTTGGCTGTACAGAAGCTTTTCAGTTTAATTAAATCCCATTTGTTTATTATTACTGTTGTTGCTATTGCCATGGCAGTTTTCTTCATAAGTCTTTCCCCAGGCTGATATCTTTCAGTGTTTTTCCTATTCTTTCTTTGAGGCTTTTTATCATTTCATGCCTTAAATTTAAGTCCTTTATGCATCTTGGCTCAATTTTTGTGAGTGGAGCAAGGTGCAGGTCCAGTTTCAGTCTTTTACATGTGGATATCCAGTTTTCCCAGCACCATTTATTGAATTGGGTGGATGCTCTTGTTTGGTTTCTTGAAGATTAGGTGGTTGTAAGTTGTTGGTTTCATTTCCTGGTTTTCTATTTGATTCCAAATGCCTATTTCTCTATTTTTGTGCCAGTACCATGCTGTCTTGACCACTGTGGCCTTGTAGTACAGCCTAAAATCTGGTATGGTGATACCCTCAGCTTTGTTTTTATTACTAAGAACTGCCGCTATATGTTTGTTTTTTTTCTGGTTCCATACAAAATGCAGAATCATTTTTTCCAAGTCTTGAAAATAGGATGTTGGTATTTTAATAGGGATGGTAATGCATCAGTAGATTGCTCTGGGAAGTATAGACATTTTAACAATGTTGATTCTTCCCAGCCCTGAAATGGTATATTCTTCCATTGTTAAAGTCCTCTAATATTTCATTTGTTAGGGTTTCATAATTTTCTTTATAGAGGTCCTTCATGTCTTTTGTTAGGTATATTCCTAAGTATTTCATTTTCTTTGGGGTTATGGTGAAGCAAGTTTTGTCCTTAATTAACTTCTCATCTTGGGTGTTATTGGCGTATAAAAAGGCAACTGACTTGTGGACATTGATTTTATATCCTGAAACATTATTGTATTTTTTGATGACTTCCAAGAGTCTTGTGGTTGAGTCTTTGGGGTTCTCTAAGTATAAGATCATATCATCAGCAAAGAGGGAGAGTTTGACTTCCTCTGCTCCCATTTGGATGCCCTTTATTTTCTTGTCTTGTCTAATTGTATTGGCTAGAACTTCCAGGACTATGTTGAATAGTAATGGTGACAGAGGACAACCTTGTCTAGTTCCAGTTCTAAGAGGAAAGTATTTCAGTTTTACTCCAGTCAGTAAAATATTTGCAGTGTGTCATAGGTAGTGTCAATAAGTTTCAGAAATGTGCTACCTATGCCTATACTCCTCAGTGTTTTAACTAGAAAAGGATGCTGGATTTTATTGAATGCTTTTTCTGCTTCTATTGAGATGATCATATAGCCTTTGGTTTTGCTTCTGTTGGTATGGTGAATAATGGTTATGGACTTGTGTATATTAAACCAGCCTTGCATTTCTGGGATGAAACATATTTGATCATGATGTATGACTTTTTTTGATGGTAAGCTGTAATCTATTGGCTAGGATTTTGTTGAGAATTTTTGTATCTACATTCATTAGTGAAATTGGTCTGAAATTATCCTTTTTAGTTGGTTCTTTTCCTGGTTTTGGTATCAGAGTGATGTTTGCTTCATAGAAAGTGTTGGTGAAGATTCCTTTCTCCTCAATTTTTGGAAATAATTTCTGCAGTATAGGGATAAGCTCTTCTTTGAAGGTTTGATAGAATTCTGGTGTGAAACCATCAGACCAGGGAATTTTTTTTTTTTTTGTTGGGAGATTTTTTTATTGTTTCTTTAATTTCAATGCTTGAAATTGGTCTGTTTCAGAGATCTATTTCATGTGGGCTAAGTCTAGGAAGAGGGTGTGATTCCAAGTATTGATCTGTTTCCCTCACATTGTCAAATTTCTGGGCATAAATTTTCTGGTAGTATTCAGAGATAATCTCTTGTATCTCTGTGACATCAATTGTTATTTCCCCTCAATTCCTCAATTTCTGATTGAGGTTACTAGAGATTTTACTTTTTTTTTTTCTAGTTAGTCTGGCCAAAGGTTTATCTATTTTATTTATTTTTTCAAAAAACCAACTTCTTTTTTCATTAATTTTCTGAACGATTCTTTTGTTTTCAATTTCATTAATCTCTAATTTAATTTTGGATATTTCTTTTCTTTGCTGGGTTTAGGCTTAGATTGTTCTTATTTTCCAATTCCATAAGATGACTTGTAAGTTTGTTAATGTGCTCTCTGTTTTTTGAATGTAGGCTTCTAAAGCGATAAATTTTCCTCTCTGCACTGTTTTTGCTGTATCCCATAGGTTTTGGTAGCTTGTGTCTTCACTGTTATACTCAAGGAAGTTAATGATGTCTTTTTTAAATTTCTTTCTGCACCCAACTGTCATTCAGCATAAGGTTTAACTTCCATGCCTTTGTGTGAGGTTGAACGTTTTTGTTGGAGTTGAATTCCACTTTTAGTGCCTTGTGGTCTGAGAAGATGCAAGGTAAAATTCCAATTCTTTTGATTATGTTAAGGTTTGTTTTGTGTCCTGGGACATGATCAATTTTGGAGAATGTTCTATGAGATGATGAGAAGAATGTATATTCTTTATCTTTCGGATGGAGTGTTCTATATACATCTATCAAGTACAGTTGTTCTAAGGTCTCATTTAAATCCCTAATATATTTGTTTAATTTCTGTTTAGAGGGTCTTTCCAGCTCTGAGAGAGGGCTGTTAAAGTCACCTGTTATCATGGTGTTATAGGATATCATATTGCTCAGACTAAGCAAGGTCTGTTTCAAGAATCTTGGAGCATTTAAATTGGGGGCATAAATATTTAGAATTGAAATGTCTTCTTTTTGTATTTTTCCCTTGACCAATATGAAGTGACCATAATTATCTTTTTTGACTTTAGTTGCTTTAAATCCACATATATATGAAAATAAGATTGCAACCCCTCTTTTCTTCTGAATTCCCTTTGCCTGAAAAATTGACTTCCAACCCTTAACTCTGAGTTTTAATTTGTCTTTTGACTTGAGGTGTTTTTTAATCCAATCAGCCAGTCTATGCTTCTTCAGTGGGGAATTCAAGCCATTGACATTTAATGAGATAATTGATAAGTGTGGTAGCATTCTATCGATCTTATTTTGTGAAAGTCCATTGCTTAGTTTTGTCTTTTGCATCATTGTGGAAACTACGTTCTATCCTTTAATTTCTGGGTGTTTACTTTGCTGAAGGTACATTGTGATGGTCAGTGTGTAGCACAGGTTGAAATATTTCCTCTAAGGCTAGTCTTGTTGTGGCAAATTTACTCAATGTTTGCATATAAATAAAAGATTTGATTTCTCTGTCAATTTTAAAGCTTAGCTTAGCGGATATAGAATTCTAGGCTAGAAATTGTTCTGTTTAAGTAGATTAAAGATAGATGACCATTGTCTTCTGGCTTGAAAAGTTTCATTAGAGAAGTATGGGGTCACCCTGGTAAATTTGCCCCTATAGTTCAGTTGGCACTTACTCCTTGCATGTTGCAAAATCTTTTCTTTTGTCTTGACTTTAGATTGATTTATCACAATGTGCCTTGGAGAAGTTCTATTTGAATTGAGGTGACCTGGGGACCAATATCCCTCTGCAAGGAGCATGTCAGAATTTTTGGTGATATTTGGGAAATTTTCATTTATAATATTGTGTAGAATGGCTTCCATTCCTCTGGGGCATTCTTCTTCCAGTTCTGGAATATTTATAACTTGTATGTTTGAACGCTTCCTAGAGTCCAATAATTCTGTCAGTGAACATTCTGCTTTCTCTCTCTTCTTTTCTGTCTCTTTAACTATCTGAGTTATCTCAAGAGCTTCAGCTCCTTCAGGCTGTTAATCTGCCAAACACTTGGATCTCTGCTCTGAGGTTCTTTCTTCTGTATGATCTAATCTGTTGTTGACACTTTCTTTTTGTTGTTGTTGATACTTTCTATTGCATCCTTAAGTCCTAATTGACTGCTTTAGTTCCTTCAGTTCTGCTATATCCTTTTTATATTTTTCGCGTTGTTCATCTCTTATTTGATTCTGTTTTTGAATTTCCTTTTGGTTATTTTCCACTTTCTCAACAATTTCCTTTATTGTTTTCATCATCTGTATTTTAAATTCCCCTTCTGTCATTTCTAACATTTCTTTATAGGTGGAATCTTCTGCTGTAGCTACCTCATGGTCCCTTGAAGGGGTTACTCTGGACTGGTATTTCATGTTGCCAGAAGTTTTCTGCTGATTTTTCTTCATGAGTGTTTTCTTGTATCTGTTTCCTTCGCTTAATTTTCCTTTCACTTCTTCTTGCTATTTAAGTTACTGTGCCTCTGGCCTAAAGTTTTAATGAGTCATTTTGGTACAGGAGCAGAAGGATGAGAAGACTGAAGAGCAAGAAGAAAAAAAGATTTTAAAAAGAAAGAAAGAAGAGAAAGAAGAGGGGGTGAGTAAAAGGAAATATTGACAAAAAGAAGAAAGGCACTGAAAGAAGGAGACAGGAATAATATAGGTGTATAGTAGGGTACTATGACTCAACCTTAAAAACCCTCAACCTCTGGGGGTGCTGGGTTGGGTGGTTTCCTTGAGGTCAACAGTTCCTTGCCAGCCTGATCAGACACAGTACCCACCTCCACCAGGTAGAGAGGAAAGACAAAAATACTATATAACAAACTGAAACAAACAAGCAAAAACTCTTACAGGGATAAAATTGGGGGGGGGGGAAAGGACAAAATGATAGGGGCAGAAACACTGAAATGTTTTTCTAGTGAAAATGAGAATTCATTTCATTCAATAGAATTTCAAAAATGAAATTCTAATTGTTAAGGCAAAAATGGAAAATTGTATTTAAAGTAGAATAGTGAAAAAAAAGCAGAAAAAGAACCAAAAGGAGGGAAAAAAGAAAAAAAAGAAAAATGTCAAGGAAAAAATGTCAAAATTAAGGAAAAAAAAAAAAAGACAGAAAACCAAAAAAATCAACCCCCCCAAAAAACAAAAAACCAAACAGTATATATATCTTGCTGAATATAGTCTGGGCAACAGGTGATCTTCTGATGTATGAGATGTTAATCACAATGTTGATACAGCTGTACGAGATGGCGACTGGAGGCCTCTGCTGATCTCTCAGACTCTGCAGGCTTGGGAACCCGAATGTTTCCTCAGCCTGGTTAAAAGGCACTCCAAACTGTGAACCTTGACCAAGCAGAGGCTTTCCAAGGAAAGCACTTATCACTGGGATCTCTCCTTGCGTGGCTGCCCACTTATCCATTGCACCAAATCTGGTCTCTATGCCCCTGAGGGCCAAGGCTGTTAATCTGCCAAACACTTGGATCTCTGCTCTTTCCCCAGGGTCTTAGTCTCCATCTTAGGGCAGCTCATTCACTAGATTACTCACTGAAGTTCTCCCAGCTGATCCCCGCACTGTAACATGCAGGGGCAGCTCCCCTGCAGTAGCTGTGCCAGCAGCCCACAGCTGAACGATATTAGCTCCTGTCTCAGTGGCTCAGTCCAGGGCCCCAGACAATGCCCAAAGTCATCCACACACACACCCAAGATCTCCCAAGGCAGTTCAATCGAGTGCCCAAGTCCAAAAAAACCAAAACAGCCCACAGGTAAGGCTCTTCCTGCTTGCAGTCTTGCTGTTGCTATGGTTACAGCTGCAGGCAGCCTCTGACCAAACAAACGCACCTACCACTTGCCAGTTTTTTACGCTTTTGTCCTCCTTGTGGGGTCCAGAGGTCTTATGCTGACTTACTGTGTCACCAAAGGGAAGCCTCTAGGGAAAAACTCACTGGCCAGAGATGCCTGGAGTCTTCTCTCCCCACTCTCACTGTGCCTGGCTGCACCGAAGCTGTTACTCAGCCGCCGTCTTGCCTGGATTCAGATTTCTAACTCAGAGCCTGCCAGTGCTGCTGTTTCTATGGAGCCAATTCCCTGCAGTGTGGCTACTAAGGTCTCTGCTCATTTTTTTTCATTTCTTATTATTTGTTTTTTAAAATTTATACTTTTATTGAGCTTGATTGACCTTAGGTCAGTATAGATTATTGGTCAGCAACTTGTTGGTCAAAGATTTTGTTAAATACCTTGAACCAGTAAGTGGTCCTATTTGATGAGGACATGGGTGTGTGTGTGTGTCTGCATGTGCATGTGTGTATGTGTGTACTTGTGTGTGTGCATGTGTATATGGGTGTGCATGTCTGCATGTGTGGGTGCATGTGTCTGTGTGTGCATGTGTCTGTGTGTGCATGAGTCTGTGTGTGTCTGAGTATACATGTCTGTGCATGTATGTCTGCGTGTGAGTGCATATTTATGAGTCTCTGCATATGTGGGTATGTGTCTCTGTGTGGTAATGTGTATGTCTCTGCATATGCATGCATGTGTAAGCATCTGTGTGTCTTTGTGTGGTGTGATGGATGTCTCTCTGTATAAGCATGCATGTGTCTCTGGTGTCATATATGTCTCTGCATGTATAAGCATGTGTGTGTGTTTGCATGTGGTTTGGCACATGTCTATATGTATGTATAAGCATGCACATGTCTAGTGTACTTGTCTGTGAGTGTATAAGCATGAGCATGTCTCTGTGTGTGGCATGTGTGTGTATAAGCACATGTGTGTCTCTTCATGTGGTGTGATGCATGTCTCTGCATGTATAAGCATGAGTGTGTGGTGTGGTGCATGTCTCTGTGTGTGTATAAGCATGTGCATATCTCTGTGCATGTGTAAACACATGTGTGTCTTTGTGTGTGGCATGATGCATGTTTCTGTGTGCATGTGTAAGCATGTGCATGTCTCTTTCTGTGGTGTGGTATAGATTTTCAGCTCTCAAGCAATTCTCAGTTCATCTTAGCCTTCACTTCACATTGGCTGAAGGAAGTGGCTGGCTGTGTTCTGAGGTGCCCTTGTGGTCCCTCCTGGTCCTGAGCACCGGCCTGTGTGTGGGATCTTCTACACCCTAGGAATGCATCAGAACTGCTCCAGGCCTTTGGGGAGGCCTACCTCGGCTCTTCCTTTGTCTGCTTGCCAGGCTTTCATCTGCCCCTATTGGTGACACAGCCTGCATTGGGCAGGGCCTGCAGGTGACAGAGCCTGCATAACTGAAGCTTCTAGGGAGGGCTATCTCTGGGGCTGAGTTATTTATTTATTTATTTTTATTAAATCATAGCTGTGTACATTAATGTGATCGTGCGGCACCATACACTGGTTTTATAGACCGTTTGACACATTTTCATCACACTGGTTAACATAGCCTTCCTGGCATTTTCTTAGTTATTGTGTTAAGACATTTATATTCTACATTTACTAAGTTTCACATGTACCCTTGTAAGATGTACCGTAGATGTAATCCACCATGCCCTTGGAAACTTTAAACCCTGTTAGGCAGCCCCTGAGATGGCCTCCAATGAGCTGCACTTCCCAGTGGTCATGCTGTCTGTAAGAACTTGCCTTGAGCTGCTCACCTCTTCTAAAGTGGGTCACTCCTGAGATTAGGCTGTAAGGAGGCTGTGGCTTCTGTTCTGGGCATGTGCTCTGCCTGGTCTCCCTCCTTCTTCCCCCTCTTTCTCTTTCTTGGGTCATTCACAGGGGGAAAGCAAGCTGCTATGTTGTGAGCAGCTCTGTGGAGAGGCCCACATGTCACGAGGAACTGAGCACCTTAGCTTAATAGCTGGTTGAGGAACTGGAGCCTGCCGGCATCCCAAAGAGTAAGCTTGGAAGGGGATCCTTCAGCCCCAATTGAGTTCAGAGACGACCGCACCCTGGCCTACAGCTTGACCTAATTATGGGAAACTATGAACTAGAGTCACTCACCTAAACTGGTCCCAGAGTCCTGACCCATGGAACTGCATCTAGTAACCCTGGCCCCAATCCTGCTGCAAATTCTCCTTCCAATGTCATCGGTAACTTGCTGTTTGACAAGCCTAATGACTGTGCCTGAGTTCCCTCTTGTTTTGATCTCTTGACTTCAATTGACACAGTGGACTGCTCCCTTGTCCTATAACTTGTTATTGTAGGACCTTAGAAGACATATTGCTAAAGAGATTAATTAACTATTATGACAACTCCAAACCTCAGCACAGCTAAGCCAGTCCTTAATGGCTGCAGTCCCCAACCTTTTTGGGGACTGATTTCATGGAAGATAATTTTTCCACAGACAGGAGGAAAGGGGGGTGAGGGGACATCTGACAGGAGGCGGGGCTCAAGTGGTGATGTCAGCAAAGGGGAGTGGCTATAAATACAAACTAAGCTGGGCTCCCTATCCCAGCTCACTCTCTGCTGTCTGGCCTGCTTCCTAACAGGTCACGGACAGGTCCTGGTCTGTGGCCCAGGGTTTGGAAACTGCAGCTTTATGGTAACCCACCCAGATGTTGCCTGGGGTTTGCTGGTATCATTCTCATGGTCACTTCTGGTTGCAATCTCCCTTCTCCCGAGAGCTTTTGTTCTGTGCACTTGCCTTATCTCTCCCTGAGTGTTGTGCCAACACAGAATTCATATTTGTTCCTTACTTTTTACCCAAACCTCCATACTTTGCTAAAGTGTGAGGATATAGAAGGAATGCATTTTCATAACACAGTTGTGCACAATAGTCTATGTGAAGTTTCTATTCTTAGAAGTTCTTTGGTGAGTCTGCAGAGCTGCTTGGCCCCGTGCCCTGTCACCCTGTATGGATGAAGCCCCATTTAACTTTCTCTTTTGTCAGTTTGCCTCCTGAGAGCCTGAGCTTCCAGCCTTACTTTCCATCTCAAGGCTTCTAAAGGCACTGTAGGAAAACAGTTTTGTTCCTAAGAGGAATTCTATTCCCAGATGTTAAGTAAGGTTTTCTTTTTTTTTCCCACATGCCTCACTTAGCTCTTAAAGTGACTACAGATGTATCATGTGTTAAATGTCACCTCCTTAAGCAAACGCAAAGTAGACTTAGTTGTTTTAAGACAGTGAAGCTTCTTTTCCAGAATTCTTTCTCTCTTGACCATCTTTTAACTCCCTCTTCCTCGGCATTTTCCCTAGCATGCTGCAAGCCTTTTTATTCCACATTGCTGAGTTTCTATAAAAGTCCAGAACTCAGTTCTATTATAATCTGATGGCTTCTCCATTGTGCTTCATGCAGGCAGTCTTTCACTTTGAAAATGATGACAATGGACGAGATGCCTGGGTTGTTCTTTATGCAAGCCCAGTCTTGTTGTACTTGACATTTTCTTTGACCAGCTTTGAAAAAATCCAATTTAGATGGTCACCACCTGCAGTTTCAATTTTGCACTCAGTGCTAACTCGAAGACTCTTTTGTTATCAAAACAATTTGGCTAGTTTGTTGAATAATCTCTCTCTCTGGCATTGCTGCTTTCCAAAAATTTGCTAATCATGTCACAAATTCTTTCCCTCCTTGTAGGATCACTCCTTCCTCTCTTTCTACCTCTCAGACCACCCGTCTTTCTTTCTTGGATTAACTTTCTTTCCCCGTCCCTCAAATGTGAGCCCCTCTGGCTCACTTTTCTTTTTTTCCCAGGAAGACTCAATTACTTTTAGGGTTTCAGCTCTTACTATTTTTTAATCTACTAAATATTCCCTTTATTTATTTATTCATGTATGTATATAGGGTTTTATTTTTACCATCTTAAATGTACAATTCAGTGGTAACAAGGACATTCATATCACTGTACAGTTATCATCACCATCCATACCCAGAACTCTTTCATCTTGCAAAACTGAAAGTCTGTCCCCATTAAACACTAATTCCCCCTCGCCCCCCCCAGTCTTAGCAGGTCAGCTATTATTTTTATATAAGAGATTCCAAAATCATATCCCCAGTTCTTACTACTCTCTTAAGATTTGCTTCTATGCCTCCAGCCTCCTTTTGGACTCTTTAACATGGAGGCATTGCAATTGTTTCAAAGTCCAAAAATCTAAAACCATGCTTATCAGCCTTCCCTCCAAACCAGAGTTCTTAATTTCTATCCACAGAAACTGGCTTCCACAATCTGTTTAAATCTTGGGCCATTTCTATTCTTTCTTCCTTTTTTCCCTCCATATCGAATTACTTCATAGTTTATAAACTGTCTGTAGGTCCTTGTTGCCTACAGAATCAAGTCCAAAGTCCAATCTGGCCTGGAATTTGTTAAGATTAGGCTCAGTCATGTATGTGTCAGAAAACCCAAAATAATTGCAGCTTTAAAATGACATAACAGTTTACTTTTTCTCTGCCATTATAACAGTAATAAAATATTAAAAAGTTTACTTTTTCTCATATTAATGCATTCTGAAGATAGCCCAGAAATGGTACAGAAGCTCCACAAAGCTGTCCAGGATCCAGACCCGTTCCAATTCACTGCTCTGTCATTTCAAGAACATCACTATCCTCATGGTTTAAAATGCAGCTGGAGCTCCAGCCATCACAACTGAATTCCAGGCAACTGGATAGAGGAAGGGGTATGAAACAGCACATGGCAGTAACACTCCCAATTGCATCCCATTGGTCAGAACCCAGTCACGTAGTTACATCCAGCTAGAGAGTAGGACATGTAGTCTCTGTTCTAAGTGGACCTATGTCAAACTAAAAATCGGGAGTTTGGTTACTAAGGAAAAAGGGAGAATAGACTCTGGGTAGGAGCAAGCATTGTCTGCCAGAGGCCTTCCCTCTGCACACTTCCGTCAACACATCCCACAGCAATGGGATTATTTGGCACTTGCTATCCCTCCCACTAGGCTGACTGCTCTTTAGGACTGAGAATCTTGTCTGTGTGTTTTGGATGGTGGTGTTTGGTACTGTGTCTGGCAAGGAGAGGGGGTTCAACAAATATTTGATGCACACACAGATACCATTGGAAAAAAATATGAGAGAAGGAGGGGACATGGGAGAGGATATGGGAAAGAATGTTGGATAAATAATCCTGTCCTAGAAAATAACAATAATACTAACAAAAATAAATAATGTCATACAGCAGCATCATGCCGTTTCTGACCATTTACTAAATCTGACAGGGCAGAGTTTTTTTTTTTTTTTTTTTTTTCTTTGACAGAAGCAGCAACGGACAGAGAACTGTTGAGAGACTCCTTGAGGTCACATATCCAGTTAGTGACAGGCAGGCTGGAGCCTGTGTGCCTTCATGCCTAGCCCAGTGTTCTCATCCCTAGTAAGGAGGCATCTAGAGAGTCTGCTCAGTTGCTCTAGCTCCCGTGCATGAACCGCCTTACTCCTTTTGCTTTGCAAACAGAGGCTTTCAGGCCTGCTTCTGAAGAAAATAGCCACTCTAGAGGAACACCACAAGGAAGGTCCGGCAAACGTGGCTGCCCCCAGGAGGCCCCTGCGATCACCAGCTTTGTAATGTGCAGAAGGCCAAGAACCCAGCATCTGTTGTCATGTGGCTTTCAGGAGGCAGTTTGTCTCGGGCCCATCCTATGTGGTGTGTCGTTAAAGTGCCATAAAGGTCTCAATTAATCATTCATTGCCTCAAAACAGGAACTCAAGGACAATATTACAGCCAGGCCCCTGCTCAGGGTGAACGGTGTCCTATATTACATGAAAGAGTAGGGCTGTTTGTGTGTTTTCATGTCTAGTTCTTTCTAGAAGGCGAGTGTTGTTGGATAGTGAAGTAGCGCCTTGCACCAGTCCAGAGCACTCTCAGGCCTTCTCTTGCCTGGTGGTTCTTCCGGTGTTTTCCGGAAGCATCGCATCACCTGAGAACTTGTCAGAAAAAACACAGGATCCTGGAAACCGGCGTTTTAACAGGATTTCCAAGTGATTCACTTTCCAGGAGTTTCCAGGAGAAACACTGCTTTTGTCTGAGCCCACATGAAAGCTGAAGAGAGGAGTATGCAAAAGCGGGGGGCCTTCCTGGGCGGTAGTGAGGGCCGTGGGGAGGTGTGTCCTGGCCTACTTGGGGTGTTGGCATTGGGATCACTAAGGCATCCTTCTGCTGCCTGTGGACTCCTGGAAGGAGAAAGCCCACCCTGAAGGTGGAGCCATGGACAACAAGAGGCAGCCGACGGGAAAACTGGGGGGGCCAATGTGACGGGGGGGCTGGCAGCTGGGACAGGCAGGCCTGATGAGGTGCAGCCGTGCTTGGTGTGAGGCTGGCCCAGCTTTCTCTTGTGTTCTTGGGTGCAGGCCAAACATTCCAGGCCACCCAGCTGACAGTGAGTGATTGATTTCTGCCCTTTTATTGGGTAATGCCCTTCACAGCTGCCTGGTATAAGCAAACACGGTCAGTGAGAAAATAGGGTTCTCTGTATTTCACAATATACCGGGCACTTCTCGCTCTTTTTATTACATTACCCGTCTTCCAGCAGCTGCTCGCTATGCTGTGCAGGACAGCACATCCCCCCAAGGGCGGGCGGCCGGACACATGGCAGGGGCACCCTCCACTTGACTGGGCTTCCAGACTTCGGTTTCTCTGCCTCCTAACACTTCATATCCAGCGCTGGGAGGATGAATGCGATGTTAGCATGATGTGCGTCGAGGAATGCCTGAGTTAGGTGTGTTCTCTTACAGTCAATAAGCTATTTAACGGGACGTTATTGGTAAGAAATCATAAATTGTCCCAATGCTGTGATTAAATCCTGTAACTCCATTTTTACTGTCCAGCAGGGAAAGTTCTAGTGTCTGTTTTGCACATTTATACTCAATAATGCATCAAGCCTCTGTTACCACTTCCTGGTCACTGTTTCCACACCTGTGAACAAGGGTGGCTCAGGTGGGCTGGACTGGAAGGCATTTTGGCAGGGGAGGTGGGACTGAAGTTGGAAATAGGCAGCAGGTAGGTCTGGGAGGGGGGCGACCCATTTGTGGTGTTGGAGTCCACAAATCGCTATGTTCACACATCAGTTTGACCAATGATGTGAGTTTTTCAGGGCCCAGCTGTGGAACCTGACAGCATTGGCATTAGTGAGAAGTGAGGGTAGGCAGGAAAGCACCTGAAAGCCCATTAGCCTGGGAGCCAGACTTCAGATCAGTGACCAACCAGACAGGCAGTGGCCCTAGGCCTGGGAAAGAAGCCATCAAGAAACTGGGCTGAAGATGGGGGGTTGGGGGGGTGGAAAGGAGGCTGGTGGACATGTGGCATCTGTTGCAACACATGTGTGTCTGGAAAGATACCTCCAGCGCCCATACCTGGCCACATACCTGCCCAGGGTTGGCTCAGGACAATGAAAGGTGTCAGGGCCTGAGCCCCAATTCCACTGCTAGGAAACAGCATGGGCTGAATGATCAGTCAGATAGTTTCCAAGGATGTCATGGATTTTCCGGGCTTTAATTACAAGTCTACCTTCCACCTCTGTAGCACTGCCCCTGACACCACCCCACCCACTGCGGCCCAGGAGGTTTCTGAAACTTTGTCAGCCTCATGAATGCAGCAGGTTGTAGAGGAAAGTGCTTTGGAGTCAGGCCAGCTGGGCTCTGAACCCTGACTTCCAAGGTAAGGCTCTTTAAGGGAGTCTCTTTGGCTTGCTAAACTTCAGTTTCCTCATCTGTAAAATGGGACTTGTAGTGCCTTACGGATTGTTTCAGTAACGAGGATGAAGGCGTTGAAGCACCCTTCTCACCACAGAGAGGCTGAGAATGAATGGCAGCACCCTCTTCTCCCTTCTGCGTCTCCCAGTCTGCGGGCGTTGCAGAGAGCCGAACCTTCTCATTAGGAAAACAAACTCCTTATTCTGTCCATGTTAGCTTTGTCACAAACAGGGGCTGGGTGAGAGAGAGCCCAACTATATTTCTTTCACTTGGAAAGCCAGAGGCAATTTACTTTCTTTCCTTTTAGTAAGAGAGAATCTATGTTGGATATTCTATCCTGGAGATCAAGTTCAGTCCTCTGGGCATAGAGTCTGGTCACTCAATACCCACAGCAATTACAGGGAAGGTTGGGATCTGGGCCTCATTGGCAACACTGATCAAGGAGTGTAGCTCTGGTTTCATGGTGGGAGTAACCCAAGAGGGTGGTGTGAGCTCAGGCACTTAGGCCGCCCACGTGGTGCCACTGTGGATTTATCCCCCTCTGTAGGAATACATTTCTGAAATGTCTGCCTCCCAGCCAAGCCATGAATTTGGATTATACCATTTCAGACAGCCCTACTTGCTGTGTTCCCCGCTGTCCCCACTGGAGCTGTGTTTGCTTCTGTTAGCAGAATCTGCTGGAGGAAGGGGAGGTCCCCTGTGCAGTGTGCTCCAGCTGCAGGGCTGCCTGGCACAGCAGAGTGTCACAGCTGCGTTCAATCTTCTCAGAGCTGAGCAGCTGGAGGCCCCGTGCCCTGGCGCCTGTGGGTGGATTATTGGCTCAGCCCAACTATGCATTTGAGCTAAAGAGTGTGTGAAGGGAAGAGTCAAGGTTACAAAGCTAGAGATGTTCCTAGGTGCTGTGCGCAAGGGACATGTGATGTGTGCATGAGATCCTGGCTTAAAAAAGAAACTCCTGAGAGGTGTTGAATCCCCAGTTTTTGCTACACAAACTGATAAAATGCACATGGAGTTTTTTGGAAGGAATAGGGAAAAGGAAATAGTATGGAAGAATAAAGGCAGCTTCTTCAGGGCAGGACAATTCTGGAGGAAGAGAAAGAAGGGAAGGGGGAGGAGAAGAAGAGCAAAGGAGAAAAGAGGGAGGTCCAGGAGGAGGAAGGCAGCTGGGAGGAGAGGCAGTTAGCTATAGCCGAGCAATTCAGCTCTACATACAGTGTGCCCCTACTGTATGCCGAGTCGTGAGCTCGGCTGCGTCTGGTTCCCACCCCAGCAGCCTTTACCACTCACTCTGTTGTGCTGCCCAGCAGCAAGGTCAGGAGGCTCCAGGCCAGGAAGTCATGGTGAGTGCTCCAAGCATCTCCCTTAATTCAGCCAGGGAAGCATCTGCCCCAGAAGACTGGCTATGACTGTGGCCTTGGTCTCCATTTCTTTTGAAGATATTGCTGTAATCTCTGCATGCCTAGACTGTCAGTGTTATTCACTGCCCCTCTCCAGTGTCCAGTATAAGGGCACCGTGCTTGGCACAAAGTGGCTGCATGGTAAATACCTGATGGATGAACAGGAGTGCACGTTCACTTGATGACTGTGGAAAAGAGACCAGAGAAGGACTTTAAGGTTAGACACACCATGTGGTTTTAGTGTCTCAAATTTGAATGTGCATATTAATGCCCTGAAGAGCTCAGTGAAGACCCACCTAGGCATCACCCGAGAGGTTGTTAGAAAGGCTGAAGGCTGCTTCACCAGAAAGTGGAAGACTATAGGCTAGAACTTTAAAATTTAGGTCCTAGCCTTGTCTGTAGCCTGCTGAGCTCTGTGGTCTAGTGAGCCAGCACCAGACAAAAAGAGAAGGGGTATCTCTCCTCCTCCCTCTGCTGACACCTTGGGACATCCCTGTGGCAAGGAGGTTTTCCTGCAGCTCCCAATGCCTGCAGCAATCAAAGCTTTCCCAGACTCCAAGGGGGTGGTCAACTGGGCCTTGTGGGCATGTGAGGCCCGTGAGTGCTTTGTCGGGGATTTTTGCTGTCTTCTGGGCTCTTTGAGGTTCAAGACTCTTTTCTGGCTTGGATGTTAATTCTGTTGATTTTGGACAGACTCACCCTCCTCTGGATTCCAATCTCTGCTACAGACAATGACCAACACCCCTGTCTCTACCATTACAGCCACTGGCGTTGCCACCATCACCACGAGCTCATGGTCATGCAGCGTTTTGGGGGTTTCATACCACTGCCACATCAGCCTACAGAGTAGGCACCACTGTCTCCATTTCAAAGATGTGCAAGGGCCGGAGAAATAAAGTCCTATGTTTGAGGCCAAACAGCTCGTAAGTGGCAGGGCTGAAACTGACAGCAAAACCATCACCTGTTGCCCCAATGTGCCCTCCAGCTCCAGTCCATGACTCACTTGCTCCGTAGCTCATCCTCTGGCAGGAGGGGCAGACTCCTGCTTCCCTGGGTGTGGTGCTGCTCCCAGCAGAGGGGGAATTACCCTCAGGGCCCAGAGGCCAACCCTGGCTGGTTTCTGACTATGCTTTTCTGCTAAAGCAGCAGTTTGAATGAATGGATCACTTCACTTACACAAACTCTTGATTCAATGAGATGGAGGGGGACGTGGCCAGTGATGTCACTGTTACTTTATAGCTTAAGTTTGCAGTTGATCTTCAGAAAACATTTGTGTCTCTAAATAAGTAAAGCACAAGTGCCTCACTCTGTCCTCACCCTGAGCCTGTGATGTGGGCAGCAGGATGCCAAGTCATAAAGTACTGATAATAAGCACCTTAGGTGTTGTGCTGATGGACACTTTATGTCAGTATCCTAACGCCTCCTTTAGGGAGGCAGGGACAGGTGTCTATGTTCTCACTCTATAGGTGGGAACACTGTGGCTCCAAGAGGTTAAGAGGCTTGCTCAGGGTCATGGGTCTAGGTCCACAATAAAAAAAGATCCATCTCCAGTTCTCTTGACCATACTGTTCACACTGCAGTGGTCACCTGCCTTGGATGCACAATGTCATCATCCTGCAGAGACTCCATCTGATCCTTGACAGATTTATTACCAGCAATTTGTCATTGCTTACTTTATTACTGAGAAAATGTGTGTCTTTAGAGAAACATCTGAAGATTAGCCAACAAAGTGTTCAGAGAGCTGAGTTGGCATTCAAGTGAAAACAGGAGGTGATCCGCCCAGGGGAAGGGCAGGAATGCTAGATGAGAAGGGCATAGGTACTGAGAACCAGATCAGAGGTCACGCCCAGAGGTGGTTGGAGTAGGGAGCAGCAGGCAGAGGTGTGCCAAGTTGTGGGCCAGGCTTAGGTCTGGAGGAGGCGGTGGGGACGAGGCAGGTCCTGCAGGAAAAATGATCAGGGAGCTATACCTGGCAACAAGCAGCTGAGCAAAAAAATCCAGAAAGTATCCGGGCAAGAGACCAAGAATGGAGCCTGACCCTAACTGGAGGTTGCATGGAGCATAGGCTGTTTTTAAGACTTCCTGCCTGCTACAGAGCTAGGTGTAAATGTTTAGGTTGGCCCGAGTCCAAGCAGGAAGGCAAGCAAGTTTAGTGGCTCTAGTGGGAGGCCAAGGAAGTTCTGACAGGAGATTTCCGTAGAGCAGAGCACTGCTCCGTAGGACACAGCAGGTCAGAAGGGTCTGCGCTTAATAAAGAGGAAAAATCCTGGATCAAATGAAGACCAGCAGGTTCCTTTATCACAGGATTGCTCATCACCTTTAGTGGAAAAAAAAAATGCAGTGTGTGTTTCTAGGTGAAAGCTATTAAGACCTGAGTTTTCCAAACTTTTTTGACCTTGGCACATGTTAACATCTCTTAGAACTCAGTTTGGGAAACTTGGTCCAACTCTTCCAAGCTGGGCCAAAGATCACACTTGCAACCCTTTCTGCTTCCCACACCTGGCCCCTGGCCTCTTCTGTCATCACGAGTACCCTGGAAGAAGGGGAGTTAGGATTAGACAGCTGAATAAGACCGTGATTTAACATTAGCCCACCCTTTCTTTAATTTGGTGTGTTTCCCTCCAGTCTTTTCCCCTAAGATTTGTTAAAACTTGGGTGTTATCACCCAAGACTAACGCTTTTTAAACCAGTGTTTGGTGCTTTGTACAGGTGTTGGCAGCCTGTTCTAACCAATGTGGCAAACTATCTTGAAATTAAAAGATTAGCAAACCAGAGGTCCTGGCCTTTCTCTGAACATCAGGATATAACCTACTTACCTTGCTCACCCACATGAGTAGGACGCATAAGGACAGAGGGCATCTAGACCCTGTTGTCCCTTTGTATCAGTTCTCATCCATGTGGGACCACACCCACCTGGGCTGGGCCTGGCGGCAATCTCAAGTTTTCCACCTGGACTCTGCTCCCTTCCTGTTCCTCCTACTCTGACCTTAACTCCATTTGCACTGGCTCAGCGACCATTAAGGATCTTTCTACTACGGTCCGGTAATGGTTCTCAGACTTGGGCATGATGAGTTCCATCCCCAGAATGAAAATTTGGGTTCCCGTGTAATACTAATGCCGTTGGTTCAGGAAGCACACTTAAATAGTACTGATTTATAGTTCCCAAACCTGAATTGTTTAGAAAGCTTGGTAAGAATGTAAATTTCTGGGGCTCACTTCAGACCAAATAAATAAAACTGCCAAGGGTCAATGTCCTGTCTGCCTCTGCTGGCCTGTTTCCTCTCTCCTGCACCACACAGGTACTCTGGGCTGTAGACCCCTCTTTTGCACACTTTCATAGAAACCTGTCACTTCCAACAGGGCTGGAAGCTTGTGAAAAAGGCCTTATGTTTGCCATTTGATTCATTTTAAGAAGGTCCTCATCTGGGTATATTCTCTTGTCTCTCTAGAGCAGTATTTCTTAGCCTTTTATATTTCATGGCACATTTGAGCCTGTAGTTAAACTTCCACACACACTTAAATTATGCTGATAAAAAAAAAGAGTAAAAAAATAATATACTTGCTGTGCTTTGAACTTCTTTCAAAAATCATTCAATTAATGATCTTTACAATTTTTCAAAGCACACCTAAGATCCTTTCACCACACACCAGTGTGCCGCCACACACAGGTTGAAAATCAGTGCTCTAGTAGAAGTGAACACTATCCCTCATGTAGCACTTTAGTCTGTCAAGCGTTGGTCTTTAGCAATAATCCTATGGGGTACCATTAGCCTCATTTCACATATGAACAAACTGTGGCTCAGAAAGTTTAAGAAATTCGATAGTGACTCCAAGTCCCTAGGGTTTCCCACTCTCCAGGGCTTAGGGACCCAGTTCTAGATGAGTGTAGATACACTGGCTTGGAGGATAAGCTGGGCTCCTCTCCACCTAGGGGCAGGTGGATGGCTCCACCCGGCTCTGGGCAATCCTATGAGTCAATGGCGTAACCCTGCTCCTGATTTTAGGTAACTGGTATATAAAAACATGTTGATGGCTGTTATATTAGAACTTCAGACAAAGGGATCAAAATCACATATGCGATGTGTGTGTGTGTGTATATATATATATATCTATATGTGTGTGTGTGTAATTAGTTATGTTAAATAATTAATTGAAACATAGTTTTCATTTTCCCTAATCAAATAAAACTCCATTGTGTGTAGCACTCTGGGAAGCTGAGGTGGGAGGATGGCATTCCATTCCCCAGCTAGGCTCACAGCACAGACACTAATTCAGAGCCTTCTCTCTCCCCTCCATCTCTGCCTACTATGTGTGAGCTACATTAGTAGATCCAAATTCATTGCCAGGGTTGTAGTTGGACAGGTCTCTGATGCACCAGCCTGTTTCCCAGTTTTACCACTGTCCTGTGAGAACAGCAGCAAAAAACTGTCTGCTCAGTTTTAGGAAAAACACACAAAATCAAGAAGACAATTATCACAGGCAGTGTAATTAAGCTGTGTGTATGCAAGCCAATAATGAGTGAAATCATAGGCTGGGAAGGGAGCAGTGGTCCTGGCTGGTAGACGCTGGGGGAGGAATGAGGAGCATGTGCTATTTATAGTTGGATCTGGATGGGTGAAAAAGTGTTGGGTTTTAGGGAATGGAGCATATGCTCTCCTCCAGTCCTTCACAGACCAGTCCCCCACCCACGAGGTGCTTAGGAGGCTGGGGTGGGCGACAGTATTGCCATTGTTCCCAGTTTGGGCTTCCACTTGCTGGTTTCTTGGTGGGAGGGTGGGATAGGCAGGGAGGAACAAGGCGAGCTCATCTCCTGGGAGGTTGCCCTTCTGGCCAGCAGACTCTGAACTCTGGATTCCAAACTGAGTCAATGTGTGGCGAGTCATTTGGAGGTGGGGATGAAGTTGTGGGGTGATAGATGAATGCAAAAAAGAACTTTAGCTGGAGAGGTTGTTGAAAACCAAATTGCTGTCTGTATGCACCCCCAGGGGTTCTGATTCTGAACATCTGGAGTGGGCCCAGTAATCTGCCTTAATAAACCCTGCAGGTGATCTGATGTCAGAAGATGACTGCATTTCAGGGTCTCCTCAGCAATGCAGTGGGAGATCACGAATCATGCCACACCTCTGCCCGAAAGATACTGCCAGGGGCATTCTGGACTAAGGCCAGGTCTTTTGCATGGTTTTCAAACTGCTTCACCATTTCCCAGACCCCAGTGTTGGGGCCAGTGATGTCATGTCTCTGGCCTTGACCCAGGACCTCATTGGAGCCGGGATGCTAGGCCTCCAGCCCCGGCCCACTCAACTGTCTGGACGTGGGCCGCTTGGCCAGCTTACTCTAGGTAGGCCTCATTTAGGTCTTGGTGAAGCACCTTAGAAGTCACAGTCAGAGGCAGTGCCTGTGGCTCAAAGGAGTAGGGCGCTGGCCCCATATGCCAGAGGTGGTGGGTAAAGCCCAGCCCCGGCCAAAAACTGCAAAAAAAAAAAAAAAAAAAAAAAAAAAGTCACAGTCAAAATTAGTAGGAGCGCGCATCGCAACAGCAAAGTCTCAGTAGCAGGGGAGCACCAATCAGACGTCCTCCCAGCAAGAAGCAGAGCCGAAGG